>JAFMSR010001705.1:0-25144 GCA_022818135.1 Saxidomus purpurata
CGAGATGTCCAACAATTAGAGTTTACATTATCACAAAGATCTCTGTACATAGTATACGTGGGCGTATCAGTATTTTTCATTATTTTTAACCAAAATGTTATCGATCTTTCTTTACAAATAACAGATAGTGGGAATCTGCCTAATTCACCCAGTACAGCACAGTTCGGAGTTTGTTGCCTTACACCTAATTCATATTTACAAAATCTGAGATGTAATTTATCTATGTCTTTAAAATTGTATACCCCCCATACTTCTGAACCGTATAGAAGAATTGGGACTACCATTGAGTCAAACATTGACATTTTAGTTTTGACCTCTAATTTAATTTTATCAAACACCGATAGCAAATTATGGTATGCGCAAAGCGCTTGATCGTGTAATGCTTTTACTGCATTTGACATATTACCAGTATAAGTAAATCTAATTCCCAAATAAGTAAAACTATCGACAATCTCAATGCGTTCCCCATTAATGAAAAACTCATCTCGTCTTGCTTGCTTACGTTTTTCGAAAACACATTTATTTTCAGACCCCATTTAACAGAATATTGGAATACGGCATCTGTTTGACAATGCAGACTTTTTGGATCTGTTGTGAAAAGAACAATGTCATCTGCAAACAAAATCATGTACATTGATAAAAGCTCAAAATCTTTGTTAGTTAAAGAGTGAAAATCTAAATTTTCCGAAATATCATTGACGAATAAAAATAGAAGGGGAGTTAATGCCTCCCCTTGTTTTAAAGCAATCGTTACATTGAAAAAGTCCGATAACTCCATGGTACTAGACATTTTAACACATGATTGTACATTATTATAAATACATTTTATCATATTGGTCATTTTACAGCTTATTCTAGACTTAAATAATTTTGTCCATAAAGCATCTCTATTCACGGTATCAAAAGCCCTCTGGTAGTCAATAAAAATACACCACAACTTAGAATTATTAGCTAAAACTTTCTGTATAATAGAATGTAGAAGGAAGATGGGATCAGATGTAGAGCGCCCATCGCGAAAACCAAACTGAGACTCATTAAAAATGTCCTCAGATTCGCACCATGCATTAAGTCGATTTCTTAATATCAGTGAAAATATTTTACCTATTACATTAACTAAAGTACAGTGGCGCTCACGTTTTTGTTCCGTTTACCTCATGGTTGTTACCGCGTGGTAAACGCCCGGTAAACGCGGGCAATTTCACGCGTTTACCGCGGTTTCACGGCTCATTTCCAAATATGGAAAGAACAGCCGGTAAAAAAAGATTAAAAAAACGGGTCACTCCAAATATGGAAGCAGTACCCCGGTAAAGAGGCGTGTCCAAACCAGCAGCCAATCAGAAGATTCCCAGCCCGTTTTTTTTCACGGCTGTTGTCGTTTCACTAATCAATGAACCATATCTTTGTCAGAATAACATTGAAATGTACTTTAAGTGCCGATGTTATTGCTGACCTGCTTTATAATAACAATAAATATAAATAATAAAATAATAATCTACAGTAGAGCAGGAATTCATACGTTGCGTAGCCCGTTCCTCATCAATTATTGCAGAGAAACAATTTAGAGGCAATGTTTAAACTACCGGACAAATTTTATGATTAATTTATCAGTATCCCGGCCCCGGATATTTTAATTTTGATATATGTGACACTATGTCCCGTTCAAGTTTTTGTTAACTGCAGTCCAGTACATTATTTCGCAAGATGGGTTGTAGATTATAACAACAAAGTCAGTGATTAATTCGTTGCGGTATTTTGCCGGATCTCGACATGAACAACAACGACAAGAAGGTTGTGTTAGACAAATATCTTAAGGGGAGTCACTGGTGAGGTTTTGGATTTGTGCACTTCCGGAAATTTACATTTGTTGTATTTCAAAAATGATGAGTTAACTTGAAAAAACAATTAGATAGTAGTGAACTTAGGCACAATAGGAATATTATAGTGTAAAAAATTTGAACATTTTTGAGAAAAAAAATTTTGACCTCGCATTCGGTGACTAAATTGACAAATTTTGTCATATGCAAAAAATGGGGGTAGGGGTACAAAAATAGTCATTTCTCAAAAACCATTTAAGATATTTACATAATTCAAACTGTATTATAAGAAGAATTGTTAGGATATAAAAATTCATTAATAACTAGTTTCTTTTACAGTTCTTTGTTACAGACATATGCCGTCATATCTCAAAGCTCGCCGAAATCTAAAAAACACATTTTTTGTCAGTTTTTATTGAATTTCTTTCTTATATGCACATTGACCCCCATTTTTTATTTTTGCATTCTAAAACAAAGGTTTTAATCAAACTGCAGACAAAATATCTGAAAAAGCTTGTTACTCCTTTATCATGAAATATTCATTTATCAAAAATTGAAAAAATGAATTTTAGTAAAGTGGGTGGGGTAATAATAAGGAACGTTATATTTATTCATATGATGATAGAAATACCACTATCTCTAATTTTTCATCCTAAAGTATAATATACTACATAAGAAAAGATTAGAAAGTGATATCCATTCTGAAACATACACAACATACATATACGTTTATAATACCAAAATTCTAGCTAATTCTGCATTAAGCACCTTTATCTGATAGTGTATCACTAAATATTAATATTGCGAAAAAGTTAAGTCATTGACCCATCATTATTTTTCCAGAAATTAACTAGCAAAATGTAAGTCTCCATAAAAAACAGGGTCAATAAAATTTCTTGTTATTTTGAATTTCAGCAGTGACCCCCTTAACAAACCCAGCAAACAAATGACGTCGTATAGACGTTGGTTAGACGTTGGACCCCGACGTTGGATCAACGTCGGATTTTGGTTGGATTTGAAAGTTTTTTAGACGTCGGATTCTGACGTCGATACAACGTCGTGGTCTGACCGTTTCCCAACGTAAATCCAACCATTTTCCAACTAAAACCCAACCGTAATACGACCTGAATCCAACCATTTTCCAACCTTAACCCAACTGTATTACGACCTGAATCCAACCATTTTCCAACCTAAACCCAACCGTATTACGACCTGAATCCAACCATTTTCCAACCGAAATCCAACTGTATTACGACCTGAATCCAACCATTTTCCAACTTAAAATGAACAACGAAAGTGTCAGTTCAGTATTAAATATATTTTATTAGTCATAGTAATAATCATTATTAGGCAGAGACATCAACAAAACCATGCATATCAAGACAAATAAACTTTTTGGTAAAAAGAACAACAAAAAACTCAAAATAAAGTAAAATGTCTTTCTAAAAATATCAATTTAAATTTACAAATGGTAAGAAATGTAGGTAGATTTAAGTATATTTAAATAATATTTTAAGTCAGTCACAGTATAAGAAATAAATTACCGTACTTTAAAGTACAAGCAACTAAAAGCATGTTCTCATGCAAGCAATGGATTAAATTTTAGCTAGTAGGTCTATATCACACTTTCAAACAACATTAAATCACTGTAACAATAAAGTATTGCTGGAATCAAAACCGTAATCAATCACAGAAGAGATCTTATAGAATTACACATTGCAACAAGACAGTCAGTTGATTTTTTTTCAAAATTATCTGTTTTCTTCAGTTTGATTTTTTTCGCCCTCCACCGTCCGATCTGGTGCATATTTCAAACAAATTTGGATTGAAGAGTTATGTCATGTTCTGTCAGCCTTTCCTTTACCTTTGTCTTCATTGCACTGGCTAAAATAAAAATCAAAGGTGATTAGAAACATATCTGATAACACATGTTAACCCTAAAAGTAAACATAATAAAAAAAAATAAAAAATCTAAATACTTGAACATCATTTTCTCTCAAGTTGTTATTTGTCACTGAATCTATTGGCTGAAAGTTATACCCAAAGGAAAGTAATTGTTAATACAACAATTGTTTGATTAGTTATTTATGAGTACTGACTAGCAACTGCTTTTCAATGTATCGATGAAATATTTCAGTTACTTGCGACAGAGATTGTGTGCACCATCATAATCAATGTATCAAAATGTATATTTACCGATTCATGTCCATATGCAGATGCGAAGGTGAGCTTCTGTGTAATGCTCTTCAAGTAGAACTTTGCCACAATAATCTGAAAATGTAATAAAATGTAAATAGAGTTCAATAGAATTTAAACAAGATATATGATCACTTATTAGAATCATCATAGTACATCAGTACAGAATGATGTGGTTAAGCATAAAAAACATTTTATTTACATGAAAGCTGAGTAATCACGTTTCCCGTATAGCATTTATTATACCATTAACCCAGATGTGCGAAGCCGAGAATACAGGTCGAATTTCCCCACTACATTAATGATTAATTATGTCATGTACACATTTTATATGCCCGTGTAGATTAAGTTGGAATTTTTGCTACGTACTTCATGCGAAACGTTTACATGTCATACTTATCAAAAAGATAGAAAGGATTAATAAAATATTTAAAAAAAGCATTATCTAAACTAATATTAATGCTTACACCCGCGCATTGCGATTATGTAGAGGGTGGGTATGGACAATTCTGTTTAATCGATCGTTACGTCAAACAATGCATGGTCAAGCAAACAGGTACCGTTTGTACTAAATTAAATGTAGATAAACTATAAAGAAATCAAATCCATTTTCATCTTACCTTTTCAAACTGCTGTATAGCTTCTATGTTCAACTGAGATCGAAACTCCTTCGCCGGTTTGCTGTCTTTCACTTTCCGCCAACGCTATAGATTTAAAAGTAAAATGTTTACATCCGTTGAAATGCGCCACCTACAAATATATTTCCCGCATATTGCAGCGCCACCTATCTGACAAAGGGGAGTAGTTTCTAGGATTTGATAGTAAAAAATCACAAAAACTTCAACGCAGTTGCAGTTATCAATTTGATCACACGATTTAATAAAATAGTTTCCGGGAATTACAAGCTTTTAAAATTACGACCTCAATCCGACGTCGTTCCAACGTCGGAAACCGACGTTGTATAAATGTCGGGGTTTTGACGTTGGATAGACGTCGGATTGAGGTCGCCGACGTCGCGACCAAAATCCAACGTTGATCCAACGTTGTACCGACGTCGCGTGTTTGCTGGGAAAAGTATTTACTGGTAAGCAAGGAAAAGCTGGTGAAATTTGCATGTTTTTTTGTTTAATTTAGAAATAGATGGGACAGAATACGAACGGTGACTATTTTGCAAATCTTATCCATATGGACTCCGTTTGTGCACAGGAGGTCGAACCGTACCCCACCCACCTATATAGGTAATAAGGTGTGTGGCTATGGTTCGACTACCTGTGCGTTTGTGGAGATAATTTTTGAGTAAGTATCGGTTTAGCAGGACCATACAAGGGGTGCTTAGAGTGGGGGAACCTATGCTCGAGGTATTTTGAATGTACAGTTAAACTTCATTCACTCGAACACTACCGAATGGACCCGACCGGCGGTCCCGGCTAAAGCTCAATATAAATCATATTGTTCCACCACCAAAACCTCAAACAACGATCTCTCGAACCTGTACCGCGGTCCCTTCAGATCTATTTCATTGTAAAGTACATCCTTTGGCTCGAACAATAAAAGGTGATAATCTCAATTATCGAGCAAACAATGCATTGATAATCAGCTGTCAGACACAAGTGCTGGCGTGTGTTATTCACACTTAAATTTGCAATTAAAGGTTATGATGTACAAACAGACTGAAAGTCGCTCACGATGTTTATATAGCACAGGGCACTCGTTTGGCCGATTTTGGGGCCGAATATCGGCCCCATTCCCCTCCTAAAATAATATGTTATTTCCCCTTTCTAAGAAAAAAAATCCCCTCGAAAACAAAAATAAAATCGGAAGGAAAATCACGAAGTTACTCGTCGGCCGGACATAAAAACGAATAGTTGTGAGTACGAATCCAAATAAACATTCACGAGCCTTATCCCTTGAATGACTGTTTAATGAATTTTCTCGTAACAGGTCGGTATAGATTCATTTATTAAAGGGTTCCCGCTGTCGGTCGCCAATGGCGCCAAAAAATAAATTCTTGCGCTAAATTCTTTCAGTTGGCGAATTTTAGTGGCGCCATCAAAATAATCTCGGCAATTCTGACGTGTCAATCAAAAATCGATCGTCGTCTGTTGGCTTGTTTACAGAAGAAGGCGGAGCTAATTAGACGCTATCTGATAACGCGCACGTGGCCGTCTCGGTCATTATCAGAGGTATTAATTGATAAACAATCATAAAAATAAATATATAAGAGATCACGGCGAATTTATAATACGTTGTTTGTTACATGGATTTAATTAGCGATGCTTGGTTGACACGACTCTTGTGTATTGTTACTATGTAATTCACAGATTGCGCTTCGGGCGATCAGAACACAATTCATGTATACCCGTTTTTCCGATAATCACGTGTCATAACAAACTTATAATTTCGGCATTGTTTTTTGGGGTCAGTAATTAAATTATGGAATTACATTGTGCATTTTCAAGTTGCAAATTGTGCTGGACGTAAATTTTCCCCCTACATGAATATATTTATTGGCAATACTCGGCGCCTTCAAAACCTTCAGTATTCATTTATACTTATCAATACTTATTTTAAACCTTTAAACATACTTTGGCCAAATTGTGTTCTATTTAAAAGTGTTTAAATCGCCAAAATCGAAGAAACATTAATGTACGAAAATAAGTTAACGGACATGCGAGGTCGCGAAAATATGTGTCAAACGGGGAATGCATACAATTACTTCCATTTTTGAATTCATGGTGCTGCAGAACACGAACAGAAAATTATGACTTTTCGGATATTGCCGTTAGCAGGTGAAAAATGTCACATAATCAAATACATTATCGGCGAAAAATAACATCGAAAACAGCAGATAATTGTTAAAAAATAGACATCTCTTTCAACAAAAAGTTTGCATGTGTCACTGAGATGTTTTAATTCATGAAAGAAAAAAATAAATATAGTAGAACAACTTGCATAATCATTTGTTGTATTTGTCAGAAAACTATTATGTAGCTACATCTGTTGGAAATGACTGAAAACAGTATTAATAAATGTGAATAATAGTAATATTTATATGGCTAAAAATTCCCCTATTAGTCTTAAAACAACGAAATATTCCCCTTCCAGTGGGTATGGGTACCTGTCCCCAAAAGTTGTCTAGTGCCCTGTAGCAATATATATATAAGTAGCAGATTGGCTTTAATTTTAAGTTTGTTTTTTTTTTTTCAGAAAATTGAATAAATTATTTAATGAATGACAAACGTTTCATACTTTTACATTACAACACTTTTTAATTTGTCTTTAATCAAGGGTAAGCTACAAGTTTATAATATACATGCACATTTACATGTGTGTACCATTGTATGTGCAATAACTCCCGATGTGGTCTCGATAAAAGATGTATGACGACCCCCGTGACTGACCATGCTGACAAACCTCGATTGCTCGAACTACCGATCCCTCAAACCGAAATCGCCAGACCCTTCGAGTTCCAGCGAATGAAGTTTAACTGTATATCGGCTGTTGAGAAAGCAGGAAATCCTAACCATTTTGATTTGACTCAGCGAAAACACAATGTTATCCCTGCTAAATTGAAACAAGATGTTGATGTGCGTCGTCAGGTGACTGTGTCATTCTGGGAGCTATTGACATGACACACGTCAAAACTTTAACCATGAAGGGAACCAATGTTGGTGGTATGTGATATTTGACAATCAACAGGTGGGAAACAGTTTTTAGAGCCTAAATATTAACTAAAAAGAAATGACAGTTTCCATAGAAAATATATTTTTATACAAAAAAGAACAAGTTTTATCAAAAATGCTAACTTTAACTGGTTGATTTTGAAGTTTATTATTAAAGAATTTTTCTAGCGAAATGGATCCAGAACAAATGTATCTGCTGCTGTGGGGTCACAGAGCTGCATGCGCGGCTATCACTACGTTTGCTGTAAAAGCATTTCATCGACTATCAATGCTGAATATACCTTGAAAATTATTTCTTCATCTGTTTTTCTGTAAATAGCATTTTTTTTTCACCAGCATAAGGATACCGCCAGCAAAGGTTCCACCACTCTAGACATAGAGTACACAAAAAATGGTCACTACAACCAGAAATGTAGGTGTCTTGCATTTATTACTGATATTAAGCTCATGTTATGTTTACAAAATATTTGGAAAGTATTGAAAATAATAATTTCTACTATACTGGTTGGAGACCACCAGACAAGGACGACAATCAAACCGGACACTTGCAAAAATGCGTGATTTATTGTTCTAATA
The DNA here is from genome assembly GCA_022818135.1 of Saxidomus purpurata. Taxonomy (NCBI): domain Eukaryota; kingdom Metazoa; phylum Mollusca; class Bivalvia; order Venerida; family Veneridae; genus Saxidomus; species Saxidomus purpurata. Next base: position 8,270 of record JAFMSR010001705.1, read on the forward strand.
TGCCTACTGTATGGTTTATTTCTATAAGTCAATTCGAGTGCTTTATGTAGGCAGAGTTTCGGACATGAAAGTAGCTCCTTCCGACTTTTCTACTTTACTCCTGTGCACTAAATTAAATCAAATATATAGAAAGAGGAATAATATTGTATAAGTACATCAGTCACATGAAAAAGTTTTGTTTAAGAGCCTAAATATCATTTTTGATTACGTCAAGTAGCCCTTAGAGTACCGTCCCATTGCTTTCCTTTCAAAAAGTCAAGAAATTCAGCATTCACAGTCAGTCGTGCATTGTTTTGATTCCGGGAGACAAAACAAAGAATGAAAACGTTTATGTCATCACACTGACGTCATTACTCCACATTAAAACGTTCAAAAGTTTAAATTACAGTATGCATTTAATTGATTGTCTCCTTTGTTCGGTTCTGAATCTTGCATCTTCTGCATAATGTCACAGTCAGTTATTTTTTATATTTCATGTATTAGATGATTAAAACTAAAATAAGTTTGTATAATATAGTGTGTTATCTTGAATGGTTGCCTGTATAGATGAGTGAATTCCAACAGCCACTATGTATGCAATTTTACACATTACTGCCGAACTGAAAAAAGGTCCGTAGTAGTTACGATCATTTTAAAACATTTTGGCTTATAAGATAATAAGAATCAAAATGATTTATGGCTTTGTCCTAGTGAATTATTCCGCCAGGCACATCGCCTCGCGGTGGAATGCTTCAATTCCGATAAAGCACTCAAAGTCATAGATTATTTCCTAATTAATATTTACAGTCATATATATTGTTGATCAAACAGACACTTGATTTCAATCATCAAAGTGCAAAAATGACAGTATAATGTAAGTATTAATAATTTGATCAAGAAATCTCACTATTTTGTTAGTCACTGAAAGCATGTTAACATTGTCGAGAGGAAATTGAAAATGACATACTGTGCATGCTCAATATTTCTGTGAGGCCCGGCAAATAAAAATCACAAGTTTAACTTTTTTCATGAAATTCATTTATGGGTCAAATGATTGAAACATTTTACACAATTCAAAAGCTAACATCACAAAAAATAAAATCTTTTTAAAAATGCTGTCCGGATACATGGTACAGTTGGGCAATATAATTAAGCAATTTGGTGACCTCACTACCTGGCCGCAAAAATATATAAATGATCTTTTCCTAGAAGTTTTCTTTTGGGAGAAGACCTAACTTACTTCTGTTAAAAGTTTGCTAGATACAAAAATTACCAGAGTTATCGTAAAATATGTTTAAACAGCGTCCGGATGTAGGACTTCAACCAGTACTGGTATGAAAAATTCAACTTCAGGAAAATGCTGTTACACAATGCAGAGCTGAAAATTATAATTTGGTATTTGACAAACTGTTATGGACATTAGGGTTCATCACAAGGAAAACACGAAAATAGACACCACGCTACAGTATCTGACAGTATAATTCCAGTGGTCACATGCTGCTGTTACAGAATCAGTAGAATGCTAACTCAGTTTGTGTTATTATGGGCGTGAAACATTGATAAAACATTGAGGCATAATGATATAAACATGATAAATTTACAAATTTTCTTGTTGTCTTTTCGGGTAAGGGATATAACCTACATATCTATATCTTATGATCAGACCGTCAGATACCGGTATATGGTAAAATGTCAGGTTTTAATAGACTTTAAGTTAACAGTTCATAAACAATTGTATCCCTGTACAGTACTCATGGTACTACTGGTACTGTGGTTTGTTGTTCTAACGTGGTGCGTAGTCCTTAAGTTGTGCATGTACGATTTCCCTTAATTTTCATAAAAATAATTCTCAGCTCGCACATGCGGGTACTGATAATTTTTGCAGTTTTACCTATTCTCGGCTTTGCCGTGATGTCATACTTTTGAAAACATAGAGCTATTATAAAAACAATCTAGTTTCAAGGTAAACAAAGATTGTCAACTTCTTGGTTATTATAATTAGTAAAAGTTATAGATGCATAGAGACCAGCGATGACAGCTGATGAGTCACCTTACCTGATTAATTGTGGCAAAATGAGGCATTTTTTGCCATAGGTTCTTTTTGAAATTGTATTTATTTATCATTTTGCGTTCATTGAACACATAATCTTTGTTTGGAGAATTTAATCTGCTAGATGTACTTTGTAGGGAGTGCCCCTTTAAGCGACATAAGTACTTACATGACAAAAAAGCCTATAAAAAATTGACCGTCACTGCCAGGTATTTCTTTCTGGGGGCTCAAACTGGCGTGTTGGTTACTGAGGAAGAGAAACAGCTGTACATTGCAGTATTTAACATTTATATGCACAAATGCAAATTTAAAGCATTTTTGTTGGTATATATCGACAATGAAATAACCATGTATTTTTGAGACAGGGACTTAAGGGTTAATGAAACATGTAAAAGTTACTTCTCTGTTTACCAACAAGCATCCTTCTAAGAAGCAATTTAAATCAAATTTTCATCATATAATTTTTTTAATATGAAAGCAGATAACTTTACTGTAGCAAGTTTTTCTATTCCGACCTTGGATAAACAATGAAATAGCTGTACATGGGTGAAAAGTGTCTGATAGATTTTCACTTGCAATTTCAATTGCTCCCACATGTTAGAATGAAAAGGTCTGGTTCTCTAACCCGCCCCCTCCCTGCCCACTTTGCCAATGCATACATACTGTCACTTTTGGTATAGTGGCATCTGCCTTGGGAGTAGGGTGAGGGTCAAAGTTTTGAATCCCAGCAGTGGTTAGATCTGATTGGCCGGTTGCTGAACCGTCAGCTAGTTAAATAATGGTTAACGTATGCATCTATATAGTCCTGACTGACCAGTGTCTGGTGTTAAAGTATAGAGTTCGGCAGGTAAATGTGCTTTAAGAAAGTGTTACAAAAGTCAGAAATGGTTGGTCCTTTAAGTAGGGGCGATGCTATACTGAAATTTGTTTTCGAAATGATGGAAGGAAGCCAATTGTAGAAGGATTGCATGGCGTCATGTACATGTTATCCCTCTCTCCCTGACCGGCCAGACAGGAACTTTTTGGGGTGACTCTTCCTTTCAATGTAAAATAACATTACCGGTAATCAACACCATTCTTAAAGAGCATTCACAGAAATCAGTGCTACATGTTTTTCTTAAAACTGTTTATTAAATTTTGTGTATTCTGGTTTTTATGATATTTTATTAAGAAATGATATTTGATTTATAGTAAAATTTGTATGTAAGACTGTGGATATAGCGAAATCAGGATATAAGGAATATATTTTCTCTGCCCGAGATTCTTTCTTTATTTTACTTTTCTTATGAAAATGTTATATGGATATAACAAACTCCAGATAATGATATGGTACCAATGAGTTTGTTATAAACAAAGTTACCAGTGTATGTCCTTTACTTTTCTATTGATTTAGTGTCCAGTGCCAGTGGTATTAGGTTAATGTACCAACATGACCAATAATATACTTGATATTTTCTGAAACAGTCTTTATTTAAGTGATGGTCTTATTGCATATTGCTTTAGGTTTCCTTAACTTTGTGTGTTGTCCACAGCTTTTAACCCCCTAAATTCAATATACATGCAGTCACCCTGTACATTTTGGACTTGATGGTATGTTGATTATTAAACTAGAGCTATCACTAAATGTGATTAATACCCCCAAAAGGATTGCTTTATAAACTGAAGAAGTTCGTAGTAACATAATACCTTGCAAACAAACTAAAAAGAGATATTGTTCTTAGCAGTTCCTCTCATTGTGCTTGACCATTGTATGAAGTTGTACTGAATCCCAACTTGTAGTTTTCGAAAAATGCTCCAGACAGGGAAAAGTAACAAAGGGCAATAACACTGTAATTAGTCAAGATGGAGTTATGGTTCCTGTGCACTGCACTCCCTCTCACTGTGCTTGACCATTGTATGAAGTTGTATTGAATTCCAACCAGAAGTTTTCAAGTTACGTTCCGGACAAGGAAAAGTAACAAAGGGTAATAACTCTGTAATGAGTCAAGATGGAGTTATGGTTCCTGTGCACTGCACTTCCTCTAAATGTACTTGACCATTGTATGAGGTTGTACTGAATTCCAACTAGTAGTTTTCAAGTTATGCTTCGGACAAGGAAAAGTAACAAAGGGCAATAACTCAGTAAATACTCAAGATAGAGTTATAGTTATTGTGCACTGCACTTCCTCTGAGTGTGCTTGATCATTGTATGAAGTTGTATTGAATTCCAACTAGTAGTTTTCAAGTTATGCTCCAGACAAGGAAAAGTAACAAAGGGCAATAACTCTGTAATTAGTCAAGATGGAGTTATAGTTCTTGTGCACTGCACTTCCTCTCAATGTGCTTGACCATTGTATGAAGTTGTATTGAATTCCAACCAGTAGTTTTCAAGTTATGCTCCGGACAAGTAAAAGTAACAAAGGGCAATAACTCAGTAAATACTCAAGATAGAGTTATAGTTCTTGTACACTGCACTTCCTCTGAGTGTGCTTGATCATTGTATGAAGTTGTATTGAATTCCAACTAGTAGTTTTCAAGTTATGCTCCGGACAAGGAAAAGTAACAAAGGGCAATAACTCTGTAACTAATGAAGATGGAGTTATGGTTCCTGTGCACTGCACTTCCTCTCAATGTGCTTGACCATTGTATGAAGTTGTATTGAATTCCAACAAGTAGTTTTCAAGTTATGCTCCGGACAAGGAAAATGCAACAGACCGCCCGACCGACCGACCGACCGACCGACCGACCGACCGACCGACCGACCGACCCGACCGACCAACCACCGGGTGACTCCTATATACCCCCTAAACTTCGTTTTGGGGGTATAACAATACTTATTTGCCAATAGTGTGCACTGTTGAAAAAGATCACAATTTTAAAAGTGAAATATTTTTATCATTTTCTGCATTTGAATCAGAAAGGCAGAAATTAATGTCTGGTATTATTAAAGAACTTGGGATTTTCAACAAAATGCTGCAGTTCTGATAGCTGTCATTTTCATTAAAAAACTAGTAGATAAAAGTGGTCTGTACATTATTCATTGTAACAATTAATCTTATTCTCTTGTTTTAAGAAATGAAGCTGGTCCCTCATTAATCCACAGCCTATTCAAGTTGTTTTATTGCCTTAGGCAGTACTTAAACCTTTGCTTCAATTTCTCCCTTATCAGTATATTATGTAAGATTACATAACATAGATATGTCAGAGGGGCCATAAAGTACACTATAGTCTCAATTTTGAGCACTGAACCATGGTTTTACTGAGATCTTACTGTAATTAGTTTAGTTTATACTTATAGTTATTCAATATTCAAGGTCAAAATTCAGGCTATACTGAAGAACTATTGGTCAGCGGGACACTTTATTTTATATTCGCACCATTTGTTCAGTTTTATTGAAATGCATTTAACAGCTGTATTTCATAATCAGTTGATTGAACCATAGTTGGAATTGTAGAATTATTTTTCAAATTGGAAGTTTCTGATTGAAAATCATTTTTGGAAGTTTAAAAACTAAACTGAAGAAGTGTTGTTCTATGGGAAATTTTGAGTAAATATCAGATATCAAGTAGTAAAGTCTTTTTTAATGAGTTCCAAGTTAGACACTATGTAAAATATGACAATCTTTTTTTTATTTAAATAACAGTTCAATCATTCAGGCAATTTAAGTCCAGATATGTTTAAGAGTCTCAAAGAATTAGAAATGTCTAGGATTTCACTAAGTACACAAAGTTTAAACACAGAGTATTTTGATTTGAATCTATAAAATGCTGCTCAAGGTTTATAGATCTGTGATATTACATCTGTCATTTAGGGAGTTTAATAATATTAAGACATTTAACAATAAATCACACAAAATAAAAGATTTTACTTCAAAATGATGGCCAGGCAGCCAGAATCAGCCTTCAGCTCGAAAAGTTATTAGTTCATACTAATTCATTTTAGCTTAAAAATATTTTATATTTAGCAAACATTACAAGTTTGATAAATTACGTTGCATTAAACAAATCCTAATACACTACATAGACAATCTACTGTAAATCCTGTACATTTTGATTCCTGGGTCAACATATTTGTTAAACATCATAACCATTTTTGCCAAGCAGCTTACGAAAGCTCAATATAGGTGTCCAAATAATGGTTCGGTGTATACATATGCATGCGTGTGTCCTTGTGAGCGAGCTTGCGTCTGTCTGAATTTAGTTTGACTCGGCTGTAACTTATCCATGGATCAAAGGATTATTAAATTACATGGCACAAATGTTCAACATCATGAGACGTACTGCCATGCGCAAGAACCAGGTCCCTAAGTCTAAAGTCAAGGTCACACTTAGAGGTTAAAGGTCAAACTCAAGAATGACTGTCCGGGGCATTTCTTCTTCATGCATGAAAGGATTTTGATGTTAATTTTCACAAATGTTCACCATCAAGAGACGGATTGTCATGTGCAAGAACCAGGTCCCTAGGTCTAAGGTCAAGGTCACACTTAAAGGTTAAAGGTCAAACTCAAGAATGACTGTTCGGAGCATTTCTTCTTTATGCATGAAAGGATTTTGATGTTACTTGGCACAAATGTTCACTACCATGAGACTTAGTGTCATGTGCAAGAACCAGGTCCCCTAGGTCTAAGGTCAAGGTCACACTTAGAGGTTAAAGGTCAAATTCAAAAATATCTTTGTCCACAGCATTTCCTCTTCATGTATGGAGGGATTTTGATGTTACCTTGCACAAATGTTCACCACCATGAGCTTCCTTTGTTTTTAGAATTTCTTCCCTTTGTTTTACTATAAATAGCTTATATTGTAACATTTTTATTACTCGCCGTAGAGAAAAATCAAGACTACCTTTATGTGGTACAACATGCATGTTACATCCAATATTTTGGTGAATTTTGACCTATCTCTATTTGGTAAGGAGTTAGTCCTTTTGACAGCTGGCAGGGATGACATGTTGCACGTGGGCATCTAGTTTAGTTTTTATCAATTTGCTTACACTTTTGCCTCTTGTGCAGATCAAAATCATGTAGTCTGATTTAACTATTCAGTCAGTAAATTTTCAGTATGTGTATCAGTTATTAGTTGTAAGACTTAAAACAAAATGCAATTGATAATTTTTCTTCTTAATTTATTGTAGAAAAAAGCGTCATGTACATGCAGTGCTGAGGGAAGTTCAATAGACCAAGATATGAAAACAACAGAGAACAGTCTATCATTGCAATTGTTAACTGAAGGATTCTGTGGTGATCCAGATGGCTGTATCAGTTTAGAAGATGAAGTTCTTTTTTTATTCATCATATTACCTTGGTGATGAGACTTGACATCATATGCATAAAAGTAGATTTTTCAGTTTCAACGGAATAAACAAAACAGGAAAACAAAAGCATCAAATGAAAAGAATTGATAATTGAGGTGAGACAATGGAACACTTGATGTATTGACAACATGCAGTTAACATTAAAGAAGAACTTCGCTGAGTTTACTCATATTTGGAATTCATGTACATTGATTTTTTGAAGATGAAGATAAGGAAAGAACAACAGTAAAATCAGCAAATTGATAGCTCACAAGAAACATCATTTGGCCAGACAACATCCATATTGGATACAATCCCAAGTTGCAGCTGAAGTGATAATGCTACGCTAGCTGTGAATTTTTGTTCTTATAAGAGAAGTCATTGAAACTCTAGAACAGTAGCTGGTGATGAAGAATATAGCATGCGAAATAACCTTAGTAATTTATATATATAATTGTAATCACAGCATGGTGAATGCAAGCTCAAATATCAAGGTCGCACTTTGATAACAAATGGACGCATGAGAACTTTTTTCAATTTTTTCAGGTTGTAACTTTTTAATGCATCGAGAGATTTTGAATTGATTTGGACAATGCAGAAATGCAGTGCTTTAGCAATTTAATAGAATACTATTTAGTACTGCAGTACATACAGTTTTGGTTACTACAGAACTAGAGTACGACAATGACATTAATAACAATGTTATTGGTTGCTCAGATGAGCAACTTAAATGGAACTCAGTTCTCTTGAAGAATGAATCTTCATTGCAGCTTTCAGTCATAATATTCTTGTGTATGAAAAACAAAAATAAAAAATAGGAAAAACTGAAAGAACAGGACTGTTTATTGTAGTGGCTAATTTTTATTCAGTCACCTTCAAAACAATTTACCAATGTCTCGACCTGCGGAAATGTTTCTATACCCCAGTTGCACAAAGTGTAAGGGGGTATACTGGATTCAGCTTGACTGTCTGTCTGTCTATCCGTAGACTTACGGAACTCAATCCCTGAAAAACTCTTGGTTAGAATTAAATTATTATTCTCAGAAATGATACGTTCCATGCCTTGATGTGCATGGTCCATATTTCTGGTAACTAGGTCAAAGGTCACATTAACGGGCTTTTGATAGTAAAATATTTTGCACTCTATCTCCAAAACCCCTTATCACAAATTAATGATATTTCACAATGTAATAAATATCATGCCTTGTTGGACTTGGTCAATGTTTTGGGTCACTACGTCAAGGTGACAGGTGTTTAAGATAATTAAATATTGTGCACTCTGATTTTCTTAACCCTCTGGTCAAAATAATGATACACAGAAGAGATAAATAGCATGCCTACAGTCATTGTGCATAGTCCAATTATAAGCATCAAATGTGATATAATTAAGAATACTGTGTCAGTATGGCGTTCAGAGATGGTTTTTTTTTGGGGTATTCATTACCTTCAGTGATAGTTCTATTTTATTATGCTACCTTGAGGTGGGGGTGTGGGGCATTGTTATAGTTGCCGCTTTGACTATGGTGTGTTTATCCATTCTTTTCTCCCTCATTTGTTCGGGACCTATTTCACAGTAACTACTGGCGTGTTCCACTTGATCGATTATTTTTCAGTTATACAAAGTCTATGAAGCTGTATCCAGCTACCTTACCACTGCCTTCGTTTAAATGCCTTGAGATAAAATCCAAAGTTAAAAGTAATACTTGCCTTAATTCTAGTTTTAGCTAAATGGTAGAGCTGCTATGGGGCAGTAATTGCGTGTTTGCATCAATACAAGAGTCATGGGTTCGATCACTTTAATGCCAAATTAAGGAAGTAGTATCCTTATGGCAAGTAAAATAGGCAGTCCATCTGTAACATGTGCAATGAGTAGGGGTGCGCGATAAGACCGGTATATTGCAATTTCCTTGAGATGCGATACATACCGGTATGGTTACACCCCGTACTGTGGTATTTTCAAGTAAGCTAAAAGCTGCAATTTCTCTGTCATTTCTTAGCTGCGTGCTTTTTTTGTCACGGCAATGACAGACAGTAACTAATAACTGTCGGTATATAATTCAATTGTTAACAAATAGAATTTTTTAAAAATTACTAAGCATTTGAACTCCTGTGTTTTATTCAACAACAAATACAGGGACACATTATTACTTCATAAATGAAGTGTGAATACTTCAAAGTATATTTTATTTATGAAGTAATAATGTGTCCCTGTATTTGTTGTTGAATAAAACACAGGAGTTCAAATGCTTAGTAATTTTTAAAAAATGAGTGCATAGCACAAGTGATTTTTTTTTTGCATTTGAACGAATAACTATTTTATTTATGAAATAACATCTGTTCTAGCGGTGTTCATCGTTTAAAAAACAATGAAATGGAGCACTAATACACAGTAATTAACCATTTTTAACAGCGCATCAGTACGACAGATAATTGTTTATAAAAACAAAAATAATATCAAAAGCTGAGAAGGATGATATTTTGATTCTAACATGACCAGATATTTCAAAAGGTTAATAAATGCAAAGCGTTTTCTATGCGAACACTCATTTAACGTCATGCGGTGCAATATGACGTAATGTTTACAGCATATCGGTTCCTGCATTGTTTATGATTTAATATAGCATAATTTTTCAATTCTTTGTACATAGAGACAAAACCATGAATCATTTTAGAATAAACGATGAAATGATGGCACATATTTATTATTACAATTTTTTCTTGCACGTCTATATTCAACTTGTAGCAGTACATCATTGTAACTTGAAAACACAAAATGCAATTGGACAGGTTGTTTACATACGTCTTGCAAATACTTCCTTTTTGGCACCTTGCCGGCCTTTGATAAAAGTACTGTATTTTATCATAAAATAATAAACAACCTTATTATGTTTATGCCACTTGTGTTAGTATAACTCATATTCTAACACGATTGGAAATTTCTCCTATATACACAAAGAAGGATTTGAGCGTGATAAAACTATTAAGTATATCACGCTAGGGGGTCCTGGAACTATTTTTGACTGCTGAAATTACCTCCCTTGTAATTTTCACACGAAATCTACGAGTGTGCCTGTGCTAATACATTTGGATTGGTATTGTTGTTAATGAATTCACGTGATGTAAAAAAAATTGCAGTAAAATTTTCTACACTTCCGGTATCGCCAGCAATATCAGACACAACAAAAATAAGACGTATAGCGCTTTTTTGAGAAGTAAAAAAGAACAGCCAAAATTTTACGAAATGCATGGAATGCACGGAAAACTACAACTTTCAAGACAGCGACTTCATGAAAATGCAGCAAATAGTACCCCATCGAACATGTTTTTGTTTAGATTAACGGTTTAGAGTGGAAATAGATTTTATTTTTAAGTGATATACGGTTATTATATCACTGTGTGTTGGTAGATGCTTCGAAATTAATCACTCAGGCCTTCGTAATTAGATTACTACGCATTTACACACTCCGCAGTGATGTACTTACCGGTATATCACTCAAAAGTGAAATCTATTTCCTAAATATATTACCACGGACCTATATACACTATATGTGTATATAGGTCCGTGATATTACTATACGTTTTGCAATTTATCAGGATATGAAAAGTCTGACAAGAGCGATTCCTATAGTAGTTAGTCTCGAGAGCGATTAAGTTGTGAACAAGAATATGGAAATTTTGTACATGGACAAATTAAAGAATCTATGTTAATTGAACCAGAAGCATGGCCATGAATATTCTCAACTGCCGATGTTATAGTTTTATTTTGATAACTGAAATCATATGATCGAGCAGGTTTAATTTAATTAAATGTATATCTACTGGTTATAGATTTTTCATAGTAACATAATAGGGACAGTGGAGGTGCTAAATTATTTCTATCTATCACAAGGCCTTCCCCTCGCTCTCCATGTTGTCGGATATGTACCCGCTTATTTTATGTTATGATGAAAACGCGGAAGTAATGATCTAACAGGCTGGTGGTAGTTATACTTTGTTTTTGAAAATAAGAAACAAAAAAACAATCTTAATCGGACCACATTATAAACTTAACATCTATAATTATACTCGCGATTTTTAATAGTTTGAACGGATAGGCATAATTTTACAAAAAATTAAAGCAGTGAAGAAAAACACATGTGGCGCATGCGCATTTGCTACCCCGGAAAAAACGGCGAAAAACGGAGGAACTCGCTTTTCACGCATGCGCATTTGATACTCCGGTAAAAAAAACGGGAAAAAACGCAGGAACTCGCTTTTCACGCATGTGCAGTGCAACCAGCCGCTTTTTTTCACGGGGCGGGCAGAAAAACGCGTTTTTTTAAACGATGCGAGCCGAAAAACGCCCCGTTCGGTAAACGGGCGAAAAACGGGCGCTGCTCGCGTTTTCCTGCCGAAAAACGGAACAAAAACGTGAGCGCCACTGTAATTCCACGATAGTTTGAAGGATCATCTTTATCACCTTTCTTGTGAATTGGTACAATAACTCCTTTTGACCACATTTCAGGATATATACAGTTATCAAATATATGGTTAAAAATTGTACGGAGATATGGTGAGATGAATTCTTTCGCGTCAATAAAGAAATCAGCGACGTTATTATCATAATCACAACTTTGTGACGTTTCATTGACGATATTGTTTTCTGAATTTCAGTAACTGTAATAGGGCTATCCAACCGATCAATATATATTGTTTCACCGTGTACTGTATTAAAATTATGATCAGTAGATTGCCCATATGATGTATTCGAAATATTTTCAAAGTATGTAGCGAATTCCTCTAAATCAATTTTACTGTTCGGATTATTTACATTTTTATATTTATTTATGTACTTCCAGAATTTTCGAGGCGACCTTTTACTCATGTCTGAAAGTTTCCTTTTCTCTTCATTGTAAAATTTAAACTTTGCTTTTCGTTTAGTAACTGCATATTTTTTTCGATTATTTAAGAAAATTATTTTATTAACATCTGATTTCTCAAGAAGATACTGGCGTTTACAAGCAAAAAAGTCTGCTTTCGCCTTTTTACAGTTTGAATCGAACCACGGAGATTTCCGTTTTGGAGGAACAGAACTACTTTTTACAGTTTTACCGAAACATGTAAACGAAACGTCATGCACAAGTTCAGAATAATTGCTCATGCACTGATTAATATCGTATTCACCTGTTAAAAGTTTCTCATTTATAGAATCAAACAATACAGTTTTATTATTTAGTAAATCTAAGAACGTCTCTTTCTTTGAAGCATCCCATGCAATTTTGTCGCGTTCAAAAGAGTTATCTTGTAATATATTAACGTTACATTTCAACGAATAAGTTACAGGACAGTGATCGGAATGTTCCGCCATATCAAATATACACATGTGATTAATCCAACTATAGAATTCATGACTCGTAATTAAATTGTCAACCAGACTTGATACAGGTTTGTTTCTCCGTATACCATGGTAAGTACACGTCCCTTCTTCAAGTCTGCCATTTACAATACATAGGTTGTTTTTAGTAATCGTTTGCAACACAATGTTTGCAAAGTGAAGTAATTTGACTGTATTGAATGGTTTAAGATTTCTTTTTACAAAGAAACTACATTTTTATGCTGTGTAGTAAAAATGTCATGATAATTTATTCAGTGAAAATCTACCTGTTAAGAAAATTTAATAGATTTGTTGCCATAGCATGCTTTTAGTTGTTTACATAGTTGTTAGTAGTCTTGGTCGACCATTGGATTTCTCCCTGGTGAAGTTTTATTGTTGTTTTGTATGTTAATCTTAATATTTTTATACCCAACGTCACCCCGAACACAAAGTGTTAGGAGGTTGTACTGGATTCCGCATGTCTGTTCGTCCGTCTGTAGACGGAATTTTAACATTAAAACTCCAAAACCCCTTTTCAGAATTTAAAGCCAATAATTAAAGCAACAAATCTTATGTAACCGTTGCTATATAGTTCTGCAACTTCGTGTAACGACTGGCCGTGGACTAGCCTGTGAAGGCACAACAAATGGCATTTATAATAAAATAAATGACAAGCACCAAGACGGCGTGAGCCTTGTTCAACGGTGTATTCAAGTGTGCGCAATTAAGCAATTTCAGACAAATACAAATAAATGAGGCAAATGAACGTCATGAAATGATAGACAAATGATACTTGCACAATCCATATACGGATATTTACCTGTGAAGGCACAACAAATGGCATTTATAATAAAATAAATGACAAGCACCAAGACGGCGTGAGCCTTGTTCAACGGTGTATTCAAGTGTGCGCAAGCGTGACAGTGACGACCGGTTAGGTAGAAATATACATGTCATTGTCATCTACAATTGTTAGTACAGGTTAGAAGCTCTATGATTGTGTATATGGGTTGTGTGGAATGATGTATAAATGTTTCATATGGTGACTGAATATAATAGATTGAAAAATAATAAAACACGTAACGTTAACAACACAAACAAGACGAAACTAAAATATGGTGGGGAATACAGGACATGACATTACAACATGCACGTACAAATATATATAAAACACAGAGAGTGAAAACGACCCTGCGACATCCTCCTCCTCACAGGAGAAAGTCGCCCCTGACTTTCCCAAAACTATGTAACAGCAGTTTGTTTTCATAAGAGTTTACAAACCACAGCAAAGCCTATTAAGTACTTATACTGAGAAATTTCCAAAATAACGTAAACTACAAGAACGTCACTTACGCAATGGAACAACTTATAACTCAGCTACATACAACTACACTTATTACATATACCAGTACTACCAATCTACCATGACAAATGATTACGCTTCCGTTTGTCAAATAATAAAAAAAACATTTGCTATTAAGCATTTTTTTCACAATACATATATCATGACTATATCTATTGTGACTATAACTGAGGTTATTACACAAATGTGTAATGGGAAGATATTTATGAAATACAGTTATGCATGATATATAAATTCAAAATTCATCTGGGAACTTTTCGATATTTATCAAATATGGTTGGGATCACATAACATGTCATATCTTTAATTACAGTAATGCTAAGCCAATAGTATTAATTGCACACTTCTCAAAAACAGCACAATACAAAATGGCTACCTGTTCAATGCCCACTGATCTAACTGCATCCAAGCTGGTGCTGTCCTAGTCCGAGTACCCCTTCTTTGACGAAATGGCGGTGCTGTGGGATTCAATGTTGATCCTGGATGTTTTGATCGCAATGCCGGAATTACATATTTATCTGCACTGGCTGAAACCCTAGTATCAGATGAACTATTGGCAGATACGGAGGCAATACTACTACTAGGGACAGCTAGTGAAGTATCCTGAACTACAGGAGTTACAGACGCAGTAGTGTAGTGTGCTAATGGGACTGAACAGGGTTTTTGAATAGGGATTCCCATAAATGGTAACAGAAGGTTCCTGTGAAGGAGTCTTGGGGCACCAGCGCCATGTTCCCGTTTGACACGATAAACGGGAATATCAGTGTTTGGCTGGTCGACCACTACATAAACCTCTTTTTCCCATTTATCGGCAAGTTTTTGTTTGCCACGGACCCCAAATTTCCTCACCAAAACCCTGTCACCTAATTCTAATTTCACGTCCCTAAACCGGAGGTCATACCGTCTCTTGTGACGTCGGCCTTGTTTTCTGGCCTCCCGGCTGGCAACTCTGTAGGCAAAATCAAGCCGTTTCTTCAGACCGGACACATAACTGGATTTATCCTTTCTGGTATGATCCTGTTCAGGCTCAATGCCAAGGAACGCATCTATGGCAAGACGTGGATGTCTCCCGAACATCAAGAAATGAGGAGTAAATCCAGTTGTGTCATGCCTGGTAGAGTTGTAAGGGTGGACCATAGCTGGAATATGGGCTTTCCAGTCACGCTTTTGTTCCTCCTCTAACGTTCTGAGCATGTTCAGCAACGTTTTATTGAAGCGTTCGGCATTCCGTTACCTTGCGGGTGATAAGGAGTTGTTCGCGATTTCTCAATGTGTGCCAACTTACATAGCTCCTTGATAACTTCGCTCTCAAAGTTCTTGCCTTGGTCACTATGTAAGCGGCAAGGAAAACCATAATGACAAACGAAGTTTTCAAAAAGAAGTTTGGCAGTTGTGCGCGCTGTTTGGTTACGAGCTGGCAACGCTTGAGCGAAGCGGGTAAAATGTTCTGTGATTATGAGAACATTTTCGTAACCTCCAGATGACATTTCAAGGGATAGAAAATCCATACAAACGAGTTCCATGGGATAGGAAGACTCCACTGAAACAAGTCTAGCTGAATTAGAACCTGGCGTCTTTCTTCTGATACACCTTTGGCATGTTCGAACCCTGTGTTCGATAAATTGTTCCATCTGAGAAGAATCTAGACTTAATAAGAGATGTAGTACGATCTCTCCCTTGATGCCCTGCTTCGTCATGTAGTGCTGTGAATACCATATCGTGATACACAGAAGGAAGAACTAACTGTGATACAGGAAGACCATTCGCAGACCACTTGCGATATAGAACTCTTTCAAGAAGAGTAAATTCCACTCACGAAGGTATTTACGAACAGCATCAGTCTCAAGTGCTCGCTGTCTATCTGTCAATCTATGACCTGCCTCTAAGATTGTTATACTGGCGTAAAACAGGGTCACAACTCTGTTCATCTTTCCAGTTGACCGAACTTGCTTGGAGCCAAGTGGTATTTCATCCCTCGGATTACTGTCGATAACCTGGTGAGACATAGCAACACATTCTACAACTGAATTGTAAATAATGGAATGAGCATCAAGAAGAGCCTTGATCATATCAGGCAAGAGAACGCCATCCTTTTGTATGGGTAACCTAGAGAGTGAGTCTGCATCAGAATTCGCCTTCCCTGGCCTATACTGAATTTTCAAATCATAGGCGGAGAGAGCTGCAAGCCATCTGTGGCTCAAGGCGTCCAGTTTAGCACTAGAAAACGCATATGTGAGTGGGTTATTGTCTGTGCGAACAAGTGTGGTATTACCGTACAGATTGGCGTGGAATTTGTTACACACGGCCCACTTTAACGCCAGGAATTCCAGTTTATGGGCTGGATAATGACGCTCACTGCTACGCAAGCCCCTACTGGCATATTCTATGACATGTTCCTGACCGTCATGCTCCTGATATAAGACAGCACCAAGGCCATTTGAGCTTGCGTCGACATTCAGGACAAAGGGCTTGGAATAATCAGCGAAGGAAAGAACTGGTGGTGTGATCAACTTCTCCTTCAAGTTGTCAAATGCCTCTTGCTCTCGGGCCCCAGTTCCAAGACACAGCCTTCTTAATTGCTTTCTTGGCCTTTTTGTTGGTTTGATGGCCTACCAGCAAGTCATTCAAAGGCTTAGCCATTTGCGCAAACCCCTTAATAAATCGGCGGCAGTAGCCTGCAAGACCAAGGAATTTACGAACATCATCTGCACTCATGGGTATTGGCCAATCCTTCACAGTCTGAATCTTGTCCGGTTCCGTCTCAACACCTTTGTCACTAATAATATGGCCTAAATACTGGACTCTGGTTTGCAGAAATTCACACTTAGAACCCTTCAGTTTCAAATTACTCTGTTCAAGAC
>JAFMSR010001706.1:0-25096 GCA_022818135.1 Saxidomus purpurata
CTTGATGACTATTCCCTCTATCACTGCATGAAATATCAACTCAATCCCTTACTCTACTGTCTTTGGTTTCAAATATTTTAGTTTGATTTTGGTTTTGAAAGATCATTTGTTAAAATTTTAGCAAATTAAAAATTGTAAAATGCCGTCCGGCAACTAAAATACTTTCAAAATGTAAACATACTATCTAAAGTGATAGTGGTTAAAAATAAATGTTTAAAAGTTCTATAAAAAAAAACAATCACCTTTAAATGAGCTATGTAGAAAAACATTATCATTATTTTAACTTTACAGCATCTTCATCCTGTTCTGGACGACACTTTTGGAAGTCAATTTTCTATGTCATTCTGCTGTTATGATTTCAGCCAATCAGCAGTCTGGAAGACTAGGTTTTGAAAAAATGGAAAATTAACAATTGCCACACATATACAACCAACAATCATCAATGTTTTTGTTTTAACATGGCACTTTTTATGGCATACACACTAAATAATGAATTTATTATATTTACATCTGTAGATCATTTACATCCCTCACCTCTCTGATGGTCTTGTAAACATTTAAATGTGCCATCACCAGCAAATACATGTATGCAAGTTACAGTAAAGAAAAAATATTTTCTAACTTCTAATTCTTTATTGCGTTGCGCCTCAGCGCAACGCATATTTGGGGTAATGTAACTGGAAGTCACTGGTGAGGTGGCAATGATCAATTTATCACCGTATCGGTAGTAGTGAATAAATTCGTTTTCGATACTGAAAAGACTTCGTTGAAGTTACTGACATTGAACTAAATTCCACTGGTAAACAGTGCAGTATTCTAAATTTGCTACAAAGGCACAGAATAGTTTAATGATAAAAATGATGAATAATCGTGTTTTATAATTATTTAACATTTCTTTTTCGGCAAATAACAGTTCATTTCGGTGAATATTGAGGTATGTGGTAAAACCCTGACCTGACCAGACCAGAACACACAAAAGGCCGACCGTACCAGAAATTTTCGCCGATATGACAAACACACAATAGTGTTATCATTTCAGTATTAAAAATATCTGCATTTGGTACATGTGTAACCAAACATGATTTTTCATTGTTAAAGTAATAATATTGAGCACTAAGAGCAGTATCGGAACGTTTTCATCTGTAATAGAAACTATAGAATTCAATATTAGTTCAACGAGTGTATATAGGCCCGCTCATGTTTTACCGACTTCTGAGTATTCTTTGTTTATATTGTTTTGTTCATATCGGCGGAAATTTCCAGTACGTTTCGTGCTTTCCGTGGTGTAGTCTTTTACCCCCAAAAAATTTTCCAAATTGAAAGACCCGCCATTACGATCTTTGCGGGACTGTTTCTCCCCATTATGATGGTCAGGAAATATGTTTAAAATTTAAAATTAGAAAGTACAGTAACAATGCATTGAATATAGCCTATGCACACTACAGATGACCACTATATACTATTTACATTCGTAAATATCCATCTTACAGGTCAAGTTCGATTATGGTCACATTTGCACTTAATAGTTCAGAGAAACACATGTGTGCACCTGTATGATAGTCGTTATACATTTTCATATTTACATGTTACTGAAAAGCACAAAGCGGGAGCATCCGTTTCCTTTGGAAACTTTCCTTTGCACAAATTTCTAGATTTTGCTCTTTTACTCTAGGTAGAAAAACTCTGACATATTGTAAAACAAATGATTAAATAGAACACCATCTTATACTTACTACTCTGGGAAATATTACAGTCTGTATGCCACAAAGTTTTCCTTGCAATAACGGTAAAATACACTTCCACTTAATATACTTGTATAAATTTTGTATATATGTCTTTGCACAGTTATTGTAGTCATAAACAATTATTATAACACTCTAAACACTGCAACCAGGGATTTGACAGGTATATTGCCGTAATTGCAAGACTCGGTGTAATTTGAAACTAAAAAAAACTTGCTTCTTTCTATTCCTTGGTTTTAATCAATCGGCCCCTGTATTAAAGTTGTAAAGTATATTAAGAGTATGCATGTGATTATATTGTCGACCACATTCTAGAGACTACCATCATGTAAATTGGTCAAAATGTTTGTCTCAATGATTTCTAGGTCAAGTTTGAATCTGGATCATCTGGAGTTATATAGAAACTACAATGTAGGTCACACAGTCAAATTAAAGAAGAACATTGTAAACACTCTAAAAGCCATATTTTATAGCCAATCAAATGAACATTGGTCAAAATGTTTGTCTATGTTATATTGGAATGGTGGTCACCTTGGATCCAAAACTAGGTAACAAGATCAGCTCAAGAGATAACTTTTTATTGCTCTAAAAGTCACATCTTATAACTAATTTTATGAGAATTAGCCAGAATCTTCCGGTCTTGGTGATAACCTAACTAAATCTAGAACACATAGAGATCAAGGTTGACTTTGATCACATTGTGTAATAAGTAGGCCATGCACTCAGGTGGACGATATAGGGTCAAGATGGCTACTCTTGTTGGCAGTTCTAGTCAAGTGAAGAAAATCAGTCGATTTAATATGTCTCTCTCTTGTTTTCTAACGTCTCAAAATCGTGTTCCGAAGTCTAATACAGTTCTGCCTTTAATACAAGTCATCATCATTTGGGCAACGCTATCTTCTTTGCTGCGATCCGCAGCAACTTTTCTACTTGTTCTCTGCTGTAGCTATGTCCAAAATCTCTGCAGTCTACCAAAAAACAAAACACCTGAGTATATCTATCTACTGACAAGAGTTTCACTACTTCCTTGTTGCTCTGCAGGATGACATATATATCTCCTTTTCATATCTAGAATTAACTCTTTGCAGACATTTCTACAACTATTTTATAACATGTCTTCTTTTCCTATCAAGAATCATTTGCAGAAATTGCTCAGATCTGTGAACTATCTTATCAATCATCACTTCATTTTAAATTCATAAATTCAAATTACAAAATGTATAATAAAACTACAACACATTTGACTAAATCTATGTATTTTCCAAGTAATCCAGTACTGCCCGGTAACAGAAATCAAACTGCTCCTACAAAAAAGAAGTACAAAATTGCATGTTAATTTCATAAAAATTACAAATCCTCACTGAATTTAAATGTAACTGATAACAACTTTGAATCATAGGTAGTTATATACAAGCTGCGTTTTCAGTTCATAAAATGTGCATATTTTTACCATACCTCTCATAAAACTTTATGCCATAATTTATAAAATAAAACAACTTATATACTGAAAGGATAAAGAAACGCAGGGTAAACATTTGAGGTGATTTAAAGGGATGTGTTTGATGTTATATACACTATATACTATATCAGTATAAAAACCAATCTTTAAAAACAAATTACCAAAAATGTCATTAGATTTTGACCAATAATTCATATTTAATTGAAGCACATTTTACGGTACCCCCCAATATCGCAAAGTGAAATCGACTGACTCGTCAGTATCTCGTAGGCCCCCCTCGCGCATCTGTCACAGCCCTTATTCTCTTGTGCATGGAATTCATCAGTTTATTAATCCTTCTCATTGGGATATTGTTCCACTCTTCCAACAATGCTGTCCTTAGTTGGTCGAGTGTAGAGGGGGTATTCCTATGCCCCCTTATCCTCCTGTCAAGTTCGTCCCACAGATGTTCGGTTGGGGACAAATCTGGACTGTACCGCGGCGAGTCGAGTGGGTGAATCACAATATGTTATGGTTTGCGAGAAAGTCTTGACAAACTCTAGCAACATGGAGCCGGGTATTATCATGCTGGAAAATTAAGTGACACTGTTGAACAAATGGAACTACAACCGGGCAGAGGATTTTATCCCTATATCTTACGGCAGTTAAATTCCCGTCTACCACAATCAAAGGTGTCTTTACTCCTTGAGAAATCCCTCCCCAGATCATAACCGAGCCACCCCCAAACCTATCTCTCTCAAGAACGCAAGGGTCGGTGAAGCGTTCCCCATGACGTTGTTATACGCGATGTCGACCGTCCGGACGAAAAAGGGTGAACCGGGACTCATCGGTGAAAAAGACCCGTCTTCAATAACTCTTTGGAAATCGTCTGGGTGCATGTGCCGCCAACCAAGCCATAAGACGCGCACAAAGTGTGCGAGTGAGAGGCAGACCAACGTAAGGACGACGTGCTCGCAGACCAACCTCACCCAATCGATTCCTTACAGTTTTTGGGTGAATGTGGCAATTATCATTGCTTACCGTATTATTAGCGGCTTCAGTGGCAGTAACGTGGCGGTTACGCAGGTGGGAAAGACGAATAGCCCTGTCTTGACATTGCGACGTTATGCGCGGACGTCCCGATCGCAGTCGATTGGCAACTCTTCCGGTTTCTCTCAAACGACGGACAAGACGTTCTATGGTAGAAACATTCACACCAAACTGCATAGCAACCTGTTGTTGCCTCTGACCTTGCATTAGCAATGCAATAGCCTGACCCCTCTGAACTTGCGTCAGCTGTACCATGATTGCAAGAGCTTCAAATTTAATTTAACAAGAGCTGTTTGTAAAACACGTATGCCCCCTTTGATGCAAAAGTTGTACTATGAAAGGAACAGTTTTTAAAGTAAAACTCAGTGTGAAATTTGTGAAAACTGCATCTGTAGAAATTGTGGAATAAAAAAAAAAAATTTGAAAAAGAAAATCAACATTCGAAAAAAAAAATTTATGAAGTGACCTTGACCTCCAAAAAAATTTGTTTTTGCTAAAAAACAATTAAAAACTAAAATTTGAAAAAAAAAATTTTAGTAGTGACCTTGACCTAAAAAAATTTTTTTTGCATAAAATAATTTTATAATAAAAAAAATCTATTTTTAATAACAGTGACCTTGCCCTTCCCCTCCCCCCTCCCCCCCACCTCGACATACATGCCGTTCTCCCGTTACTCGCCGGGTTCTCCCGATATTTAGACCCTTACCCCGGCGCCCCGGCGAAGCTCGCAAAAACACCCAAATCTCCCGATAAATCAAAATTTTGTCTTGAAAGAAAAGAAAATCCATAAAATTCGTTAAATACCCACCAATCTGATTAAAATCATCTCCTCAAAAACGCTACGCTCGTGAACTTTAGTCAGATTGTATCCCGGTCAGATGATTTTTGTAACACCATTGGTTTTCCTCGACGCATGACAAATAGAGTTCGAGACCACCCACGTGTTTATCTTTCAAACATAAGAATACGACTTTTTAAACATGCATATGATACAAGTTAAAGGAACTGCCGTCTTCATGTTATTGGTATTTAACTTAAGGTGATGCCAAAGTTTTTATAGCTGGATAGTATAAGAATATCAAATGAAGTGATGCATGTTTTGTAACGCATTTCACTTTACATGTACTAGGTGAAGGAAATCGAAACAATGCAAAAGTGTACAGCTGTCAGTTTCCCGCCATGATAAAAGATTGGAGGAAGAAGTTCCATACAAGGTCAGATGGAGAAACAAACGAGCAGTTTCCTTTCGGTTTCGTACAGGTATTTCATATGTTCCTTCATCAACTGAAGTGTGTTTAATATCTAAAACCAAAAATTGATTGACATCTGATTAATGAGCGGATGATGCTGCCACGGTCTTCCATCACTAAACGAAATGTCGATTTAGTAAAACTAAGTAGGAGCATATTTTGACAGTATCAAAGTTCCAAATTATAGACTGAATGCACATGTTGCCAAAATGTTCAGTAGCCCTGACAATGAAAATATAAAATGTCTGTTTCAGTAGACTATAAGAGAAGAACGTACAGGTCTAAGTATGCACGCACATAAAACTTGCGAAATAGCGAACCCATAGACCATGATGCAGGATAAGACTAAATAAGTATGATAACGTATACACCTTTCACAAACTTTTGATTAAAAATATTGCTCCCTACCCTCCATCCGTCCCTCCTCTCAGAAACTTTCATTCAACTCACTGATTTTCTTTTCTAGTTAGCACCATATCGTCCTGGAAAAGTAATTGGAGGTTTTCCACCAATAAGATGGGCACAGACGGCTAAAGTTGGATATGTCCCGAACTCGAAAATGCCGAACACTTTCATGGCTGTAGCTGTAGATCTCCCAGATTTCAATTCGCCATTTGGCGGGTAAGTAGAATGCTATGATCAATGTTCGTGTATAGTGATACATATTTATAAAAAGGTTTTATTTAAACACTTGTATTATAAAAAGCAAAATCTAACCCAAATTTGTTGGCTTCCTAAATAAAAATAGCTGTATCAAGTGTACACGCAAAAAGACACCTGCAAACCTTTTTTGATTTTATTCACAAGTGCTAGTATATGTATAGTTTCTAACTTCTTCAAATATTTCAATGACTCGATTTCGTTTCTACTCTTATCTTTCAGTATCCATCCAAGACACAAACAAGACATCGCTGCTCGTCTCGCTTTAGGGGCCCGGAATTTGGTATACGGGGATACCAGTGTTGCATTTCAAGGTCCTTTTCCAATTTCTTTTGGTATCAATAAACAACTACATACCATGGTGATAACATTTAATAACGAAACTGATCACTTTCAAGTCAACAGAAAAGATGGTTTCGAGGTAAAACATTCTCTTTCTAATTCATATTCTTGACAGTAAAAACAGTTATTAATATCATTTTTCAATTACATATTTATGTAAACAGTGAATATTAATTTGTTAAATATGTGTCTGTCTGTGATACACTTCTCGCAGTTTCTCGCTGCTGTCTTGTATAATGTAATTTTTAATAATGTTTGAAGGCTTCATTGAAAATCATAGTGTTTCATATAACATGTTTTGCACGTTTGAGACCAACATATATTTTTAACATTGCCTTATATTCTGATCACAAATATTGTAATTTTAAAAGATCTGCTGTGCGAGTTCAAGAGCTGATTGCAGAAAACATCGATCTTGGATTGCTACCGAGATTATCAGGTTTCGTCGATCAACGATTGAAATCGATATAGTTGGTTGCGATATACAGTACCTACTTGGCGTCAGGTACGGACATTTTTCCTGTGTGCTTAGGGGCGGGTTTTCGCTAACAGTGTAAAGTTTGAAAATTGTGTATTTCTCGAAGACGGTCTACGAGTTTGGTTGACTTTAAAATATTTGTGAACATTATTACCAAGCAAATGGAATGACTAAAATTAACCACTTTGATTGCTTACTGTCATGGAAATGTGCTATCCTACATCGTTATGATTTCATACAAGTTAACGATTGTTCCATCAAGATTCATGTGCCCTGTGTTACAATTCTCTATTGGTATGATCCTTATTGAAAACTAAGCAAATCAATCCTGCCTCATCCAGCTTTTAGAAGCATCTTATTAAAAATGTGGGCGCTGAGGTAAAACATCTGCAGAATGGTTATATATAAAAAAGATTGTAACTCTGTCGTCAGGAGTTACTCATTTAACTGTGGGTACTTTGTACTATGTATGTGTATATACAATGTATTTTCGAGGATAAATATTGTTTAAACTAACTGTGGGTAGTAGTTAAGAGATCCATTCTGGTCACAGATCAACCTAATGGTGACTTATCAAAACATATTTAAGCTCATTTACCAGGAGTTACAGTCTTTGTGAGAAAAAACAACAACATTTGTTCTCTCCATTAAGTGTGTAAATACACCAACATTGGAACGATACAGAATAAAGAGTAATTTCAGAAAACTATAAATACCACTTTGGAACGTCCAGTTATCCCGGAATGTTGGCGACTGGAGTTTTTGTGTCGCCCGTTTGGAGAAAAGGCGATACCCAGAGATAGCTTTGCCCGTCCGTCCACCGGTCCGTCTGTCCGCCCGTCCGTTCGTCCATTCGTAGGCCTACGTCCGTCTCAAAAGTTAACGTTAGCTATAACTTTGCCATTTCTTAAAATTTTTACTTCAACCTTTATGACAACAGTGTCGTAGTGCCGCCAAATTGTTTAGGTCAAAGTCATATTTGACAGAATTATGCCCCTTTTTGTACGTAGTTTTTGTAACGAAAACTTAACATTGGCTATAACTTTGCCGTTTCTTAAGTTTTCAAATTGCATTGCTTATGACAAAAGGGCCATCATGCCACCACATTGTGTAGGTCAATGTCATATTTGACAGAGTTATGCCCCTTTTTGTACTTAGATTTTGGCTATAACGTTGCCATTTATTAAGATTTCTTCATCAAACTTTCAAATTGTATTGCTTATGACAAAAGGGTTGTGATGCGGCCAAATTTTGTGTGTCAAGCTCATATTTGACAGAGTTATGCCCCTTTCAATACTTTTGTCATGAAAATATTTGTTATTCTGACAAAGTGTAAGAGGGTGACACAAGTGTTCTACTTAACACCCATCTTGTTAAATCTCTCAAGAAATATGCTACCGATTGTTGTGACCACTGATCTCTGAATGTATATTTTGCAGGTATCTATGGAAGGAAAGCCCCTGTACTTTCAAGATGTGTGCTCTATACGACAGAACGACAAATTTACCAGTTCCACCTTTCAAAAAGACGTTTAAAAAAGAGAAAAACTCTTTCACATGACTCAAGTCAGCAAGTCTGTTTCAGGATATATTTTCCTTAGTTAGTTAACTTAAATCTATTCAATGTGCCATTTCATTTATTATGCACCTTACATGTACTTGAGGGAGAAACGGGGATTCTACAAAAAATCCAAGTCAGGATCATACAATCATAATTGTCAAGCTGTGTAGAAATCCAATAGGCAATGCCATATGCTAAATATCTAAGCTCTAGGCGTTCAGAGAATTTTTTTTCCAAAATAAGCAACTCATTACGATCGCTCACCGTCTGGCATCTGTTGTACGTCCGTTAACATTTTCCTCCAACGACATATCCTCTGAAACCACTAAGCCAATGCTGATGAATCTTGGCAGGGATGTCCCTTGCATGAAGCCCTTTCATACTTGTTCAAAAAATTGCATTCCGTGCAGAACTCTGGTTGCCGTGGTAACAGAAAGTGGAAACTTACAAAATCTTCATCTCAAGAACAGGAAGGCCTAAATCTTAAATATATGGCATGTGACATTGCCTAGTGGACCTCTACCAAGATTGTTCAAATTATGACCCCCGAGTCAAAATTGAACCCGCCCAGGGGGTCACATGTTTTACATAGGTAAATATAGGGAAAATTTTAAAAATCATCATCTCTGAAACCACAAGGCCTAGAGCTTAGATATTTAGCATGTGGCATTGCCTAATGGACCTGTACCAAGACTGTTCAAATTATGATCTCCTGGTCAAAATTGACCCTACCCGGGGTTGATTTAACAAAGACTTATATAAGGAAAACTTCAAAATGCTTGTCTAGAACTACTAGGCCAAGGGCTTAGATATTTGGAATACAGCATTATATAGTGGACCTCTACAAAGATTGTTTACATCAGAACCCCAAGGTCAAAATTGACCCTTTCTGCTATTGAAGACCTTGTATTATAGCAAGTGGTAGCCAGGTAAGCGATATATGGCCATCTTGGCCCTCTTGTTATTCTTTGATAATCGAGAAACTAACTACCTATCAGCCATGTGCCTTTTAAACATGAAGTTGACAAATTTGAACAAGTAACCAACTGTTACGTGTATATATTCTGTATGATCTCAGATTCATTAATGCTGTTTAGAATTTAGCATTAACAGTAGTTTTATAGCTGATCTTTCCTTCACCAAAGGAAATCGGATCACGATTTGTGCCAAAACATGTCTCACATACTTTATGTCATGCCTATCAGGCATATGCTTGAACTGTCTTGGGGTGTTTAAATAACTGTATCCAGTTTTATGATTTTATTGCAATATAGTAAATGTATAGAATCTGTAATGGTATATTTGTTATTGCTTTTTACACTTGTTATATACCAACTCTTTATTTTTGTCACCAAGTACATAATTATAGAGATGTCTTCTGTGGTCATACAATAACTAATGACTTACTATATTTATGTTTTGTGATTGGTATAACGCTGTGCAATCACGATATACACTGTGATTACTCTCGTGATTGTAATCCTGTGACAAGGAGGATGTATTTTATTCAAGACGAAATACAGGGACCTATTGCATATGTGACTACATATAGTATAAAATTCAATAACTTATATTGCACACTTGCTTGTGTGCCAGAAAATCCATATTTAGGCTATTTCCGGCCAATTAGCGCATATGATAACCTATACATACTGAGCTGGAAAATGCAAGAATATCAAAAACAGTGATACATGTTTTGTTATTAATTAAGTGATTTCATATTGGCCTTGTTATTTGTCCGAGGGTGGTCGTATTGGCCCAAATCACTTGATTAATGATAATTTTATTATTCAACTTTACAATATTGGCTAAAAAAACCAAAACAAGCATATAAATGTTCTTGTAACAATATCTGAATTTTCAAACTATCGTTGATTGTTTGATTTTTGATTTGATTTGATGAGAATTTTATCAAGGTCCGTCCAAAAGAGCACTTATGTTAGCTTGATATTTGGATGAGACCCCGGCATGTCTCCCGTCATGCCTAAAAAATAAAATTTTGAAGCCAGAAAATAGGAGAAATTTACCTGACTGCAATTTCCAGCCAGTATAGCCAAAGTTTGTATTTGATTGGTTACCAAATAGTAGGCCAATCACGGCGACCAATGAGATCTAAGTGTGATTGACCTAGTTTGTATGTCTGGATCGTGGTAGCCTAACAGTTTTTAGAAAATTTTGATACTAGATGTTATATGTGTTTGTTTTGTAAAGTAAAAATCCCCTTTAATAAAGTGTTGTCCTATTTTTATTTTGCTTAGCTTTTTGTGATGATAAAAAATTTAATTGTCCTGAATGATAGAATAAAATGTTGTCCGAAAAGATGGTTTTACTTATTTGAACAAGTTAAAAAGTATGCATGAAAGTTTGACTTATGTTTCTACTCTGAAATTTTGAAAATATAAAAACCCCTTAAAACCCAAATAAGCCAGCAACCGCACAGGCTACTTGTTAACTTTACTTCTTTAATTATAATGGTGTACAATAGAAAATTATAAAGAGACTTGTACTAGTTGGTTGTTTACTACCGGAGCTAGAAGCAAAAATCGGAGCCAGGAGAGACAAAAATGATTAACCAATCAGCAGGGTGCTAATGGCCGCCAGTTCGGTCTACTACTGTTGAAAAAGCATAGTCATTAATGTAATTATTTGAATCATTTGTATCATAAATTAGATAAAATGCCAAAATTTGTCTTTAAATATATGAATGTTGCTGTAGATCATGAGTTCGTAAAATAGAAATTTTATTCAAATTTTGTGGAATTTTGGTGAGAAATTCTTTTTAATTGTTTCAGAAGGAAATTTTAATTTTAATCTGTTAATCTGTTTTATTTTTTACTTATAAATAATAAAAGAAGTAAGTGTAGATCATGATTTGCATGATCGGCGATTCGGTCCTCGGACAGATGCTGGTGAACTACTATTCCTGATCCTGGTTGACTAACCAGTACTTTTCACATCTTCTTTGTTGTGAGTGATTGGGTTTTTCGTGCCTGAGTAAGATTGTTCTTAATGTAGTTTTGATCTTATATTACACATCTTTATTGGTTCGAAAATATAATTGCGAAAGTTAGATATGCTTTTCAAGATTAACATTGCTGTTCGTACTACTTGACCTGACCTACTTGTTGGTTTTGGGTGACCTACTGCGACTTTTAGTGCGCACGAACCGGATGGAGTTATAACAGGTGCGCGTTTGGCTTTTTGGATCCGGCTATTTTTTGACAGTAGATTACTGCTTCCATTTAGGAAATTAGTAGTGTTTTATGCATTTTCTGCAATGTCTGGGGTATCTAGTTATAGGATCAATCACTGTTTTTGGTTAGTTATGACTTTTTATATGGGCATTAAGTATGCATTTTCTTGTTTAAGCAGTCATTAATTGTGATTATTTTTATTTTCTACGTTTTTCCAGTCATTGTCCTGGTGATTATTTTGGACATTTATTAGTTGTATGTTTGTTTTTGTAATCACCAGGGGTTTGTATATGCGTGGGTTATAATGGTATGTCGCCACAGACACTATTTTTTCCTATGTAGGTATCAAATTTCTTACTCAGACACTAGAACCGCTGAAAAGTAAAAATTTGTTAATTTCACATATTTCTATAAAATGACTAATAACTATCTAATCTACTGAGCTTCCGTCACATGTCAAGATGTCGGCTTTATACCGGGTTTGTCACGTGGTAGGTATTTGTAGTAATTATTCTATACATGTGTTTTTTATATATTTAGATAAAGAAAAAAGGATTTTTTGTCGATTTTGTTTAAATAAAGCTTTTTTTCTTACGTTTTTTTGTGTTATATCTTTGGTCCTTGTTATTCTAAATATAATTTGGTCGAAATATAAACTGTCAATGTTTTGTATCCTTTATAAATTGTCTTTTATGCTACAAAATTTTGGAAAATCGCGGAATAAATTATCTGTAATAAAATTGTCTAATGTTTTCAATCTTTTCTATTTTCATTTCAAATCTTTACTAAATCGTGCTTTATAGTTATGGCTAGGGTGTTGGGTAGCCCTTATCTAGTTCTAAAGTTTTTTGTTATAAAATTTTCATGTTGTCCGGAGGTATATGAATTCAGTGTTTTAGATATGTGTTTTGTCTCAAAGATTCACCTGAGGTGGGGGTTTGATGTCCTTGACCTTTCTGTACCGGAAGCTCATTCTTGTTAACATATATACATGTATAATAAAGTATACTAAACTGCTTAAAGGTAAATTACAGGACACCCCTGGTTTACAGAGAGTGTGTTAGGGGTTTCTTAGTGTGGAAATATTTGTTTTATGTCACTAAAATGCGATACTGGCTTGCCTATTCTAATCTAATCTACGAAATAACATATCTACAATCTATAATAGACTTGCCATATCTACCCCTATGTACTTTTATCAAATATAGAGTTGTGTGAGTTGTGTGCTGTGTTCTGTATATAGGGTCCTAGAGCTCAGGGCTAGCACCATGCATTCCGCGCACCATGCTCCTGCAGAGTCCAAGTACCGTGTTTCCCCCATTGCGAGTTACGCATTATTTCGTTAAGGTGGGAGTCCCAAATAAAGGGTAAGATACGGTTTTTAGTCGATCTACACTTGCGCAGTCCGTGTACTACATCATACTTCCCCTTGGTCTTTTGGTACGACCGTGTGGGTGTGTGGGTTCGAGTGATTGCCGGGCGGCATTAACACTCCGTAAAAGTTTGTGTTTTCAGTAGTGTGTATGTTTGTTCTGGTGTTTTGCCAAGCAGTCCATTATGTAATCGGTCCTAATCTATATTTTTTCATTGTATCCTATATTTTTGATAAATTCGAATACGGCCAGGCGAATATCTTGTGCTATTTCTTTTGGTGGATCTAACAGAGTTTTTTCCGTAATAGTTATTAGTTCTAATTTCAAAAGTTTTGTTTCAAATATTTTCCTTTCTTCCGAATATAATGGGCAGTGAAACATTAGATGGCCAAAATTTTCTATTTCGTTACAGTGTTGGCAGTTTTTGTCTTCTATGTATCGGTCCCCTTTAAGATAGCTACTTTTTAGTTTAAGTCTAGTATACATTGTGTCTATTTTTCTATCATGATGGTACGTTTGTAATTTGCTAGGCGGTTTAATATTAATTTCTATGTTATGTGTTGAGCAGTACGTTTCCCATTGCTGTAGATATTTTTGTTTTACTTTATCTTTTATGATGCTGTAGACTTCCGGTACGCTGAGCTTAATATGAATTTCTGTACCGGAAGTGCTGCCGTATTTTGCTTTGTCGTCTGCTAATTCATTTCCGTTTATGCCCACATGACTTGGTACCCACATTAACTGAATTTCGTCCCCTCTATGTTTTATATCTGTGATTGTTTTTAGTATATTAAAGATCATTTCTTGTCTGTGAGATTGTCCTGATTTTATTGCCATTAAGGAACTAAGACTATCACTAATAATGACTGATTTTGTAATATGATTTTCTTTACAGTAAGTTATCGCATAATCTATTGCTGCTAATTCGCATGTAAATATTGAAACTTGATGTTGAAGCTTTAAACTCTTGTTGTGTAAGATTGTTCCGTCTTCTCCTATAACTACTATGCCCGCCCCTGCTATTTGTTTTGACGGGTCCTTACTTCCATCTGTATAAATTTGGGTAAAGTCTCTAAAGTGTCGAATAATGTTTAGATTTGCAATCATTTTGTTTCTTTCAGCGTTTTCAGATTTGTTAATTTTTCCTACTAGATCTAAATTGATCTCAGGCATTTCAATATTGATTAGTTGTTCATAGCACGGTTCTTGAATTTGGGTATCGCCTAGGCCGTATTCTGTAATTAGAGTTCTGATGTGTTGTGTGTAAGGTTTCTTTAAATTTTTGTTACTTTTAATTTTGTAAAAATATGCCGGGTGGTCGCATATATCGTCATTGATAGGTAAGTTTGGTCCCAGTCTGGAGCTTCTGGCCCAATATTTTAGTGCTTGAAGTTCTCTCTGTAGAGGTAGTGGGATCATAGCTGTTTCGGTATGTAATGGGAGAGTAGAGGTATGCCTCGGACATCCTAGTATGGTTTTTAGTGCCCTATTTTGTATTCTTTGAACCTTTTTTAGTTGTGATTCTTTTGCGGAGGCGTATACTATGCTGCCATAATTGATTTTGCTAAGGATGAGGGCCTTGTAAATGTTTAGAAGGCATTTTTTGTCTGTACCCCAAGATTTTCCCTTTACTGCTCTTATGATATTGAGATCTTTAAGACATCTTTTTGTCATATATTCTATATGCATTTTCCAAGAAAGTGTTTTGTCAAAATACATTCCCAGGAATTTTGCGTGTTCATTGTATGTGAGGTTCGTACCACATAACGTTAATTTCGGAAAGTTGGTGGCTCTTTCCGGAGGTTTTACGGACTGTCTATGTATTAATAAAACTTGAGTTTTAGCTGGGTTAATTATGAAGCCCCATGATTTGCTCCATTTTTCTATTGTATTCAAAACAGTTCGAGCTTTTTTAACTGCCTGTACCGGACTATATGAGGTTAGCCATGTGGCTGAATCATCTACAAATTGAGATATTTTAGTATTTATAGTTGGTTTTTCTCTGTTTAATCCATTAATTTGTGTTTCAAAGGTATTCATCATGAGGCTGAAAATTATGGGAGATAATACCGCTCCCTGGGGGCACCCATTTACTGTTTCCACTACCTCTGAGAGAGCTCCATTGTATTTTACCTTAATCTGTCTGTTTTGTAGAAAGCACCTTAACCATTTTATCATGCGTCCTTGTATACCAGAGTTATGGAGTTGCAAGAGTGCTCCTTCGTTCCACATTTTATCAAAAGCATTACTAAGGTCTAAAAATATAGCTATGAGATATTTATGTTCTGCCTGTGCTATTTTGCCATCTGACTCTAATCGTGTGATATTGTCGTCACATGAATGATGTGTTCTGCATCCTGATTGGTATTTAGACATTATATTGTTTTTTTCCAAATATGCGCACAGTCTGGGTTTTATCATTTTTTGCATTAATTTTGTAAACGTTGATGTTAAAGAAATTGGTCTGTACGAGGCAGGTTCATTTTTGTCTTTATTAGGTTTTAGTAATGGAATGATAACTGCATGATTCCAGCTTTCTGGTGTGGTGCCCTCTACCCATGATTGATTAAATATTTGTAATAATGTATTTCTACTTTCCTGTGGTAATTTTTTAAGTATTTTGTAATGTATCAGATCTTCTCCCGGTGCACCGTCCTTGCAGTTCGACAAAGCTTTATTAAATTCGAATATAGTAAATTCTTGGTTGTATTCTTGGGAGTTGTCATTATTCCTATTATTGATATGTTCATTAACTGCTCTGTTAATAATTCTTTTGTTTGATAAAAATTCTCTAGTGTATCCGTTATTACTACTGGCTTCAGCATACTGTTGGACTAATGCGTTAGCTTTTTCTGTTGGCTCAGTGATAATTTGCTGGCCTATTTTAAAAACTGGATTGCTTTTTGGTACGCTGCCTTTTACTTTGTTTACAAAATTCCAAACTTCTTTAGATGAGGTATTGCTTGTTATAGTTGAGCAGAAATTGCGCCAACTGTCTTGCTTCGCTTTTTTTACTACTCTTACTGCTCTTGCTCGGGCCATTTTGAATAGTATGAGAGTTATGGGAGTTTTTTCCCTTTTATGAATTTTACGCCTAATTTCTCTACTTCGTATGGCTTCGTGGCATTCCTGTGTCCACCATACTTTTTTGACTCTAGTTTTTACAATTTTTGGTTTGGATTTTGGAATTGTTTTTTCTAAAATACTATTGAGTATATCTAAAAATTCTTTGAAATTTTGTTCAACTGTTTGTTCTTTAATCTTATAATTCAATTCTGTAATGCATAAATGGTGAAATTCCATCCACTGGGCAGTGGATGCCTTGTCTATGAGCCATTTTTCATTTATTATTGCATTTTCAAACCTTATTGGTGTTTCTATTATTGTTATTACAGGAAGATGGTCACTACTGAAGCTATTGTCGACTACAAGGAACGTTGCCCTATGGTGCAGACCTGAGGAGACTATAGACAGATCCAGGGCTGAGTCTGTCTGGTTTGCCTGCTCGGCGAGACGGGTGCATTGGCCATCATTGATGCAATTGAGATCTGACTCATTCATAAAGTCTATCAGATCCTCTGCCCCAGCATCGCGCCTAAAATCATTTTCGGGGTTCCAAAGTGGATGTTTTAAGTTAAAGTCTCCTACTATTACATTAGACTGTCCTAAGTTTTTGAAGATATTCCTAAAGACATTTATGTTGTTGTTTTCTTTACTGTTTGTGTAATAATTATAAATCGATACGTTACTATCTTTGCCAATGATCTCTATTGCAATGTTTTGATTAACAGTATTATAGTCCGTTTGTTTTGTTAAGTATGAAAGTCCGTTGCGGACATATATACATAATCCGCCTGAGGTGGGGGTTTCTTTGTTGTAAAACATAACTGGTTTTTGATAATCCTTGAATTTGAAAGGATTATGTTTTTCTGCCAAATGAGTTTCTTGTAAACAAATAACATCTATAGGTTCTCTTTGGTCTATGAGAAAGTTTTGTAATTCATTACATTTACTATATGATTCAGATCTCATACCCCGAATATTCCATGATATGATGCTGAGGCAGGGCCTGACGGACTCAGTATTTACCTCAGCTGTTTTGTGATCCATTAAAGAATTATTCGGAGTTGTTTTTGGTTAATTATTAATTAATCTATGGTCTGCATATGTTTAGCGGACAGTGAATTGCCATTTGTCCATTTGGGTCTGGGTACATGATATGGGGGTGTGGGTGATTTGAATTTGTGATATCCCTTAAGTTTGGTATTGTGTGTGGCTCCCCTCGGAATCTGTAATACATTGGGCCAATATGTTGTCTTGTACTGAACCCATAATTCCCTCCCCAATTTGGTTCTCTTTTAATTTGTCTGTGAGGTGGGTGTAGGGGATAAGTACACCGTTCTTGTTTTATGTTAATTATTTCTTTCGTATTGAGTGTTCTTTTGGGTGTTGGGGGTTTTGGAGTATCTACTTTTGGTGTTTCTTGGGGTTTCTTAGCAGTTGGGGTGGGGGTTACAACGGGTGTAGGAGATTTATCTTGAGGGGTGTGCTTTAGTTCGGCACATTTTGATTCGTACTCTTTTTTGATTTTACTATTTGCTTCGTTTATTTTTTGAACATAACTTCTATAGACGGGGCAGGTTTTGCTGGAGCCCCAGTGATTTCCTGAACAATTGTTACATTTTAATTCTCTAGCATTGCACAGTCCTATTTCGTGATTACCGGTGCATTTCGGGCATTTAATCTTATTTCTGCATTGTCTTGTTTTGTGCCCGGGAGCCTGACACTTTCTACATCTAATGTATCCTAGCGTTGTTGGTCTTACTAGTAAATTTGTCCCTTTGAGTCTTAATGGCATTTCTTCGCATGTGAAAGTTATTATTAATTCATTGGTAATTTCCCTTTTTCCCTTGTTAATAAATTCTTTTTGCCTTATTGTTGCAATGTTTTTGTTGTTTTTTATAAGCGTATGCCTTAATTGTTCGGTGCTCTGGTTTTTTGGCACCTCTAAAACTCCTATGCTGATTTTTGCTATTTTTGAGGTAGGGGTTTTTTTGTGTTCTATTTTGATTTCATGTCTTCCGAACCTGAAATCTGTGATTTTCGTTTCAAAATCTTTTCTTACTTGGAGAAATAAAGCCCCCTTATTGTTTTCCAATTTCCTTATGACATTACCGCCGAATTGATGTTTTAAATTTTTTTCTATATTTGATAATTTCTGTGTGCTTAATCCCCCTTGAACCCCCTTTATGACCATATCGACCCATTTTTCTTTAATGATTTCTTTTTGTTCAGTGGTCTGTTGTTTTGTAGAAGGGGGTGATGGGGTGGGGGTTGTTTTTAGATTTTTCGTTTTGGTAGCGATTTTTTCCCCTCCCTCTTCTAAAATCTGAAATTTGTTCTTTAATTGGATGGGAGAAGAAATTTTGTTATTTTTCCTTTCATTTTGAGGGGTGTCTAATATTTCTATTGGGGTAGATGTATTGCCCTTATTGTTGATATTGATTTGAATTGGGCTATTTAAGATTATTTGGGATGTTATTGCCCCCCCCCCTTTACTGAGACTGTTATCTTTTTGAATTTTTGGTGATCCTAATAATACTGGGGATGGTTGTGACACCCCTTCTGTCCTGGTAATTTGTTTTTTAGGGGTGTCCTGTTTTTTAGTTTTTTTAACTAATACATATTCATTCTCTAGTCTACTCACTACTCTAAAATATACATGTTCATCAGATTCTACTTTTGTGAAATTGCAGAGAGAATTTTTCGATAAATTTATCTCCCTGTCTTGATCTGGCGTATCTGGGGTTTGCCCTTGATTATTAGTTTGCCCTACTTGATAATCAAGATTTTCAGTCTTTGTGACTGCTGACACCCTGTTGTTTGTCTCTGTTTGTGTAACACCTACTCTACTTGAATTATTGACAGTTTGCGTACTAAGTGGCACTGAATTTGTTTCAGTTTGAGTGCAATTTTTGACACTTGTGGTTCGAGTTTCTTTGTTTACTTGATAATCAAGGTTTTCAGTCTGTGTGTCTGCTGACACCCTATTGTTTGTCTCTATTTGTGTAACACCTACTCTACTTGAATTATTGACAGTTTGCGTACTAAATGACACTGATTTTGTTTCCGTTTGAGTGCACTTATTGACACTTGTGGTTTGAGTGTCTTTGTTTATAGTGCTCTTATTGTCACTGGCACTTGTCGACATCTTCCTAGCACTAACTATTTCCTCTACTCTATCTTGCATTGATTTTGTTGAGGCATTCCCTACTCTACTCATTGATATTTCTTCGAGTGTCAGGTTTAGCTCACGCCATGAAAATCTCTCTGAGATCATGTGTGACCTGTCACCTGCTAAGTCGTTGACTAGCCTGATCGTTCTACTCTGTTGTGCCTTACGGGCTACTGTACTTATTCTTTTTTTTTGCTCTGACTGCTTTAACTGCAGATACCTTTGCCTTTGACGTCAATTGTTTTATGCCAATCATTATTCTTTTTGATTTATTCTTTAAAAAAAGTCGAAAAAGTAAGAAAACACTTAGATATTATGTATATGAATTTTGAAAGAGTTCGTTTACTTAATAAACAAATAATATTTGCCGAAAGATGACGTTACGTTATGATCGACCTGTCCTGAATTTTGAGCACTTTTTTGTTATACTTTCTTACTTGTTTTCCCTTATATACCATTGAATTACCTTGGACCCCACTAAACCTTTTTTCTCTTTTCCCACTGAAAATAAATACTTGCGTTTCAGCTCTCTTTTTAGTTATTTACTAGTTGAATTAATAGTTTATACACTACGCTTACTTACTGGGTCTTGATTCTAATGATCAAGACTCTTTTCCTAACTTAGCTACTAAATTCTGTTTTGAAGAATAATAGTCGGTTTACCTAAGTATTCCGGCTATCTTTCACCTAATTTTCAACAACTATTGTCCCAGCCAAATGCTTTCCTAGTTTAACTTTCTTACCCCACTTTTTGTTTTTTCTTTACCCTTGTCTTTCCCGCTCGTAACTTATCCTATTCTTTATCCTTAATCCTGATCGCGTATTCCTCCTAGTGGCACTTAACTTAAGTAAAACAAATTTAACACTTAAACACTTTAAATTTTTAGCTTATGAAATTTTTTTATCTCGAATATTTTCTAAGTACGAAAAATTTTCGGACTTAATTGATCTGAGCAGGGTCCGTATATTACAGGGTTATGAAACTCCACTTGTAATGGTGAATTAGCTATAATATGATGTCGTGCTATCGATTTTTTCCGAGCCGGTTTACCTGTATTTATGAATGCGACGGCTTTATCGAGCGGAAGCGTGTTTATGCGTGAAATACTGTACCCTACTGATACTAATGTCGTTACTGTAAAGACATTTTTTCTTCGATTTTGATATGATTTTCACATAATTTTCGGCAATAAAATTCTGATTCTAGCAATATAAATATCAAAATCATAATGTATAAAATTCACTATGAAAAAACGAGTTAGACGCAAACTGACGCGATGAAAACTGTATTTTTATGCTGAAAAAAAAAAATATGTGCGAACAAAATGCTTTGTTTTTATAACACTTTTCCATTATATTTTCAAAGTTAAAGGGTTAATAAAATGAATACTTTTTAATATATTAATTTTAATATATTGAAAGGGACATGTAAATCTCTTTATAATTTCTTTTCTTCTTTGCCGGTTACCCCCTCCCGTCCAAGCTTCTCCGAAATACGTGTGAAAACTTTTCCGTTGTATTTTACTTAATTTGTTTTTTTTATTTATTAATTTCTTTCCTATTTATGATCTAGGGTCTTGTGAATAAAACAAATGTTGTTTTCTGACCTCTAAAACATTAATTGCGCTATAAACAAACCCGTTAATAATATATAATTATCTGTTTGGTCGGTATTTGTGTAATAACACTAGTTTTAAGAGATCTAAAGGGTAAACAGAACAATTATTTAATAAATTAATGCCACGTTTCCAAACTGGATATCCAAGGAGCTATTTAACAAGTTTCTCTAGTTTTTTCTTTCATTTCTGTCTACGGACATTGCAAGTTTAGAATGGCATATAGTAAGAGCGACTTTTTTAACTGGGATGAGGACTTAGATCTTGATTTGTTGCTTGGGGATTATACCCATGATGAAAGTGAACTTTCAGACAGTGATGATGACTTTCAGTCGACAAAAAGAATAAAATCAGAGAATATTCAGCCTCTGAAAAAGGACAAAAAAGAGTGTTTATGCTTGTGATAAACGTGTTAAAGGCTGTGCCTCAATTTCTGGAATACGGGGACACATGAGGACAAAGCATGGAGTGCAGAATGTTAAAGGTTGGTATTATTCTAAATAAAAGACAAATATCTTTGTCTTTGTGTATGGTGCTTAAAATCTGAGTCATAATCAAACTAATTTTACCTCTGTTAACATAACCTTAAATTCTTATCCTAACCTTGCTTGGGCTTCTCCCTTCAATTTTGACAATAATATTGCATATTCAAAGGGTGCTCCATAAGACTCTATCAACTAAATACCTGCAGACTGATCATGATCTGCACCGGTTTCAAAGGCTGAATGACCAGTGTGCACACAAGGACAACTCTGTTTTTTTTACAACCAAAATATGATAAAATGAAAATATAGACGTAGTAGGTTTAAGATAATTTATTATCTTTTCATGAATCTTTTATGTCTCATTAAAATCAAATACACGTGTATACACTAATACATGTAGTAATAGAGAATCAACAATGTACAAAGAATTTAATGTTTCCTATCAATCATGTTCTTGCTTTAGAATACTGAATTGTCTAACTCTTTCATTCAAAACAAATTCATCCAAGTCATCGTTCTCGAAGTACTTGTGAGGTTTGTCCAAGATCACAAAAAAATCATTTGCCATGCAACCATCACTGTCCATCAATTCTTCCATCTGTTCATAAGCATCTTCGCGTTTGTCAATGAAAACACTCCTCATGAAATCATCAAAACCAGGATCTGGAAAAAATCAAAATAAAAAACAATCAGATTTTCTAACATGGAAGAAAACTGTTAAATGTGGGACTGACAAAATTGCTTATAGTACATTTTATATGGAAAGTGAAAGTAAAAATACATAAAAAATGCAAGTATTTAACCGCTGATACTCCAGTATTTATGCAAATTCATACTAAATGGTTATGATAACTCGAAATTTTGACTTATTTCCTTTTCAAAGCAGTTGTTTTATTTAAAAAGATCGCGTGAATATGTGCAAACAAAAGGTATCATCGTCACCTAAATATACCGCCATTTTGAAAAATTTGTCAATATGCTATTTTATGCTATTTTAAAACATTGATATTAAAATAACTATGCAGTCTCACGCTGAATGTGTAAGTTTGCACATCAAGTCAACTTCTATACTTTTGAAAGCAATCAACATTTTGAATATATCGTTACGATCAATGAGAATGTGTGCAAACAAATTTCACGTGTAAAAAGATCATCGTCACCTAAATAAGCCTCATTTTGGACATTTTGTAAACAACACCAATTTCAATCGCTCAGAAAAGTTTTTTTCCAAAAATAAACTCCATTATTTTTTTAAACACATCAAATCAAACTTTAAACTATCCAAAACATCTGATAAATTAGGAAAGTACTCAAACCGCAACAAGTTTACATTTACAGAACATACCCATCTTCAATGATTTTCAACAATGGCGTCACCCGCTTCAAATTCTCCACAAAAATGCTCCATTTTTAACAGCTTATTATGACCATTCGGTCACAAAAAATCAATAAATAAAGATGAAAATTTTAAAAACGACACTTACCTCATATTTCAGTATCACAACGATGTAAAAACTCGTACAAATAATACAATATTATAAAGATTTTGTTCCTACGAATTCACGTTAGATTTTTTCGCTAATACGAGGAAGCGGAAGTGACGGCCAAGAGGTCACGTGACCCGGGACATCTTATTTCCCGTAATCGGCCGTTTCATAACCCTGTAATATACGGACCCTGATCTGAGTGACAATATCTGAGCACATATTTTTATGTGTTGACAGATCAACAGTCAGGTGAGAAGTGATAGATTTGGAAGTCCTAAACTTAAAGTGGATTGTTTGATTTACAAAATGGCGTCGTTTAAAAATCTAACGGAAGTTACTTCTCCGTATTGGCCCTCTCTTTTAAACCAATCAGAATGCTTGAATTCCATATTGGCCCTGTTTTCTCGTATTGGCCCTGCTTTTCTCATATTGGCTCAGTTATGCTTTGTATTAGCTCTACCTGTTTTATATCATGTGCGTAATTGATCTAATAAAGTGTGTAATATTGTAAAGTGGATTAATACTACATATTATAGTACTCTTTAACATTTAATTCAAATACATTAACGCGTATTTTATATCAAAATTCAAAGTTGTAGCGTCAAAACGACCAATAAATATAAACTGTCTTGATATAAACTTTGGCTGTAAGAGCAGAATGTACTGGTCAAAGTGTGCACATAAAAACAAGCGAAATAGTGAACCCATAGACCATCATGCAGGCTAAGACGACGTATACACCTTATACAAACTTTGGATAAAGTAAGCAGAATACCGCTCCCTATCCTCCATCCTTCCCTCCAGAAAGAAATCTCCATTCTCTTTAAATTGTACTCAAATGATTTATTTTTCTACTTAACACCATATCTTCCTGGGAAAGTAATTGGCGGTTTTTCACAAATAAGATGGGCACAGATAGCAAAAGTTTGATATATATTCCGAACTCAAAATGTCAAACACTTTCATTGTTGTAGCTGTAGATCTGCATATATAGTGTTACGTATTTATAAACTGATTTTATTTTAACCCTTGTATTATGAAACCAACATATAACTCGAGTTGTTTGGAGTATACAAATGAAAATAACTGTTATTGGCGCCGCGTGGATATGCGGTGCCAGTATTGAATAGGTTTCATTTTTACCATGGGATTGCATAATAGAATAGGGAGTAGCCAACGTTATTATTGTAAATAAAGACTATGTTTTATGTTTGAATAAAAACCTTGTAATGAATCAATAAATTGTATTAACTGATTACAAACAATACGAAACCAGATACATACGTCTTCGACCGTTATTTCAAAACTTACGACATATTCAAAGGATATTTAATAACCGTTTTCCACAAACTTTAAGGTTACGTTTTTTATAGCTTAATTGTTTACGGACCTTACGACCAGATTCATCAAAGCTCAGAAAAACGTCTCGGAAGATGTTTTGCTAACATTAAACATTTAGACGCTAACATTAAACATTTAGACGTTTCAACCCAATTTTACTTTAAAGTATAATGTTAACATTGTAAAAAAAACGTTCACCCAACCCTACGCCTTAACATGTTTGTTCCCTAACAATCGACCAATGGTAAAGACATAATTAATCACGTGGATTTCGTCTGTTTGAGTGCGCATAGAAAACAAAAATCACATAATCAGGGTTTTACATACTGCAGTCAATCTGATAGTAGCTTTAGGGGTCAAAATACCTTGTGCGATTTGGGGCAGTCATTCAAGGAAACTTTCGTCGAGGCTGTCCAAACTTTGCACATCATAATTACATGCAGCATATTCCTTTTCCGTAATAGTTAGACCATGTGTGTGAATTATATTGGCACATGTTATTATGCCTCTGCTTCCTTCAAGTCGTGTTTCAAAAACCTGCGCGGCGTCTTTGATGTTTTGCATCAAAATTACATTGCAGCTCGTCTAGCTTTAGGGATACGGGGATTCAAGGTCAAACTTTTTATGGTATATTATAAATCATAAACTACATACCATGATGATAACATTTAACAAGAGAGCGAAGTTGGTCCTAAGTCGCTCATTTGAGCAATTCGTATTTCATGTGGTCAAAGAACAAAGACTCGTTGCTGTTATCACGTGACGATAGAGAACCAATAGTATTGTGTAGTACTGTTACAGTAGTGAAACCATTTAAAGGTTTCTCTATTTTTAGTAACAGCTGC
>JAFMSR010001707.1:0-25088 GCA_022818135.1 Saxidomus purpurata
ATAAACAACAGCTGTTCTATGGTACATACATGTGCAAGAAATATTGTTATTTCAAGAAGACTGCGAGAGGAAACCCGTTCTATTTATAATTACTGATAACGTCATATTTAGAAAAGTGGGAAGACTGGCAATAAACTTGGTGAGATGGAGAGGAGTAGACTTGAAGATGCAGATATATCGCCAACAGATGACACTCCCCATAAAGAGGACCAGAATTGGGTAATGGACATTAGCGACAGTGTGCGTAACTTCGTAGATTCCCGGGGACAGTTGCACTATTTTAACAATCTTTTCATTGGAAGATTGAATTGTGTGAAGGTGAGTTATAATACTGAAATGGTGAAGTCAGTGTCTGAAATTTTTCTTCACAATTGAGCTAAAATAAATAAGTATAAACATATAAAGATTATCAAATTGCTGTCTACAACTGTAACAGTGATAGTAATTCTTCTTTTAAAGTGTAGTGTCAGATATGATCTGATGATTTGGAAGGTGGGGTGTGATGCAGCAAGATTCTAGCTATCGCTATGTCTTAAACCACATGAAAGAAAATCATGGGTTAAAATGATCATGCTCTGGGGAGGATATGCAACACACAAGTCATTGCCAAGGTCACACTTCTTCAATCCCCTGTGTCTCATTAAGTGTTACAAGGATTTTACGATGCTTTGATGATATAGTTTGATTATTTAGCTCTTTATGAAGGAAGCACATATAGGTTTCCGTCAATCAAAGTCCTTGATTCTTTAACGCAGGACCAGAACGAGGACAGCAGCTTGACGCTCTTTATCAGTTTATACCAATTTATTTTAGCTCAATTGTGAAGCTTTCAGCCAGTACTGGTGTCATATTAGGAGGTAGGATCATGACCCCAGTCGGGCTCAAACTCTCAACCTCAGGGATGAGCCGTTATAAAACTTGGTTTAAATATTCTTCCTTCAAATGATTTGTTGCAGTATACCACAAACCAGGAACCACTGCGGACTCAGACTGCCATATGATAATTTCCATGAACAATTGAATACTCACTTTGTATTAAGGGGCTGGTTAAGAAATTGGCAATTTGGAGCTGCAGTGACGCAGTGGTAGCACATTTGCCTCAGGATTGGAGAGTCCTGGGTTCAAATCCTCACATGTGCCATGGTGGTAGCATCCTTAAGCAAGACACAGATATTTCTACATCGGATCTCTCCTTTGATTCCATCTGGTGCGAGTCTCATGAGCAATGAAGCTGTAAGAATGTATTTTGCAGTCGAGAATAAATAAATCAGTATAGTACTAAAGATTTCATCAAAAGTGGCGACTTCAAAGTTAGTTGTTTGCGTAAAACTGGTGTATTTTATATCAACATGACTGATTGACATACATTACTGGCTGCTATAGACAGGTGTCTGCCTAATCGAGGTGACCAATCGAACAGTTCCACCTCTAGATATGTAGCATTCTGTGGTAAGGGTATTTTGCTTTCTTTGTAAATAGGTGCATTCAGCCGAGATTACCTGTACAGTGAGCGACCAGGGCTTCACCTTCACGGGATCAAAGGATCAAACAATCAAGATTTGGGATGAAAATATGAAACAGGTAGGTTTGAATCTCAGCAATTCTGACCTCTCACATTGTTAGTAGCCTTACCTGGCCTCATATCGTCAGTTGTACCCCAGCCTCAGAGAGGAAATGGTGAGCAAGGACAGTATAGTAATCATGCCAGATCCCGTTACACCCTGCCCAATACTGTCTCGAGTGCGACTTGTAATGTTTAAAAGAAACAAGTCTTTGTGTTTACTGCACCACCCACCAAAAGTGAAAGGATTTAGTTTTAGCATTATCTACGTCTTTCAGCCAATACAAAGCCATATCCGAGGCATTGTTTTGTTATCATTGGTGTTTTTCAGTGGCGATTCCAAAATATATATTAAAACCTTGAGAATGCCAGAAAAGGCAATTTATACAATGAATTATATAAAAATGACTATATTACTTTAAAATAAAGATTTAATTAATAAAATTAATTGTGATATCTGTTCCATACAATTCATAATGCATAATTATGTATCATAAAATGAAATCTGCAAATTCAGTTCACTGTATTGATTTTCTCT
Source organism: Saxidomus purpurata (assembly GCA_022818135.1). Lineage (NCBI taxonomy): Eukaryota > Metazoa > Mollusca > Bivalvia > Venerida > Veneridae > Saxidomus > Saxidomus purpurata. The sequence continues at coordinate 2,100 of JAFMSR010001707.1, forward strand.
TTCAGGTTGGACAGTTTTTCTGTTCTTCCCCTGTTACTTCTATGGTGTTGCTAGGCAACTCAACTGCACGGGAAGTACCATTTGTATATGGTGATGAACTAGGATTTATTCATTTCCTTACATGGAAAACTGGTTTTAAGTAACCTAGATTTTTTATGAACTTAGATGCTCTATTTCCATACATGGAAAACTGTGTACCCATTCCATACATGGAAAACTGTGTACTCATTCCATACATGGAAAACTGGGTACCGGTAAACTGAATTACAAAAAATGTTGCTTGGCAGTGTTTTGTACAAAAAATGTTAAGTGCATGAAAAAAATGTTCAAAAAATAAGTGACACAAAAATACACAAAAATGCACTAAGGGGTAATTAACCTTTCTGGCTATAGTCAAAGGATTGATGAAGAAAATTTTAACCTCATGTTGTTACAAAAAAAAATTGTTATGTAAATACTGTTTACTCTATAGAAAGTAAAACTTTCTTTCAATGTATAGACATTTTTGTATTTCCTGTTTGGTGTCTATGATAAATACTGTGTTTACAATTTATTGCTGTTACTATTCTCAGTATCAGATAATCGTATATACATGTACATTGTAAGAGTCAAGTACCTCATTTTATGAAGACAAATTGTACAGATCTATTACAAAATGTTGTCATTTATTCTTCTGCCAGTGTAATTTCATTTTTTTATATATACAATTGTTTGTTTCTTGTTATGTTGATGATGATGATGATGGAAGATTTCAGAATGTGATTATGGGTCAGTTTCTTTCAAGTAAACGGGCACGCCAAATCCAGTCGTAGAAAAAATGAAAATAATGTAAACATTTTAATTTACACACACGAAGTCTGTACTTTCAAATTAGCTTTTTCACATATTTATTTATAATATCATATACCGTATATAGTCAGTCATAACTTGTATATAAAAATATCTCTTTCCTTTGCATTTTACTACCATTGCAACTTTATATATTGAGCAAGACTCTATAAGTTAAATATAATGTATTGTATTGTATCGTATCGTATCATTTTGTATCTTTGGTTTGAATGAAGAGTGCATTTGTGGTAGAATTCTGTTCATAAAAACATGTTCTTGTTTATTATTTTATTCTATAACTAAATGAAAAATATTTCCATGATCATTGTGGAAAGAAAAAATATATGCTGCCATTTTGTATATTTTATAGAAGTACTCATTGGTATATCAAGTTTTTCACATCATTTTTATTGTGTGCAAGTGCGGAGAAAATGTGTTATCCACGTCTTTTCATGTTTGATTGCCATTTTGTATATTTCTCCACTCCTACTTTTGTACATAACCAGGGTCCATATGTAATATATGGACCCCGACATAACCAAGGCAAAGAGTTCATACTTGAATGTTTTAAAACATACCATCATGACAAATTGATTCACTATAGTTCCGAGTCTGACCTCTTTCGTTATAAGAAATAAAAGTAAATTTTTTGTATTGAAGTTACGAATTTAGCATAACATACATGTATGCTATAATTTACTTATACTGTGATTTTTATGAAGTTTATTTATACAAAGATATTGATATAAAAAAAAAAATCTTGTTTATTCTTGGATTGTTTTTGAAATGCCGTTATGGCTTTAGAATTATATTGCTGTTACGGCTTTAGATTTATATAATTTTTTGATAATTCAGATGAGTAAAGGTTGGTACTCCCACTTTACAAGGGACTGTTAACGTTTGACTTATAATTTTACAATTAATGGAACCAATCTATGTTTGTTTATTACTAGATGCAGATAGAATATTTTATGTTCAGCCCTCGGTATTAGGTTATTAATAGAAGTTTGGTTTTCTTTGCTTCTGTGGAGTAATTGCATAGGAAGATTGGGGATATTAGAATGACTATTAGCAGTATACCTGTGCATACAAGGAAAGCACTTGTGATGCATTATGGGATTTGTAGTAAAATAGTGCATTATGGGATATGTGGTAAAATAGTGCATTATGGGATATGTGGTAGAAGGCATTCTGGGAAATGTGATAAAATAGTGCATTATGGGATATGTGGCAAAATAGTGTTACGGGATAATGCGGTAAGAGGGCATTATGGGATATGTGATAAAAAAGTGTATTATGGGATAATGTTGTAAAATAGTGCTAAATGGGATACATTTATATGTGATAAAAATGTGCATAACATCATTTGTGGTAAGGGTGAGTTTTGTAGCATTTGATAAAAGCAGGAGATCATTTGTTTATTTTAATGTGATGAATGAGCATGCATGGTAGTTTTTCATAGAAATAAAACATCTTTTTGACAGCTCTACTACAGTATTGAAGAATGAAATAGTCTCATTCAAATCGAAGACAATAGTAAGAGAAAATCAGCAAGACTATCACAGTTCACATTAGGAGAAAATCTTGCAGACAGTTTCACCAATTACATCTTAAATTACTACTTTGGAAAAATACTTTCAGCTGTTAACAGCAGTGTGTCTTTTCTAAGTTCATCTGATAGAAATTCTTGCATTATTAACAATCTTTCTCAATCAGAGTTTCACATATACATGTGATTTACAGATTTAATTTCTACATTATAATATACACAAGCTGTATAGAATACTGTCCTTGTCTTTATTTTATGAAAGTATAGCAAAAAAATTATATCACATACATTATCAACAAATTAATATTAAAATTACAGTGACACAAACTCTGAAATTTGTTACAGAATGACCTTGAAGTCGGATACAAAGGGCTATCATGATAACTATTTTTTTCACAAGTTTATGGTTTCAAATTTGGAAGTGCAACAGTGCTTCAAAATCTTCTGAGTAGGCAAGTAAGTGTCCATCTTAAAATCATAAAGATATAAAAGTGTGTGTGGGAGGGGAGAGGGGGAATTGTAAAGACAATACAGTATTGAATATTTGATACATGTACATGTATGTACAATGTACATGTTAATCTACAAGTATCCATGTAGGTCTGTTAATACTACAATATAAACGGGGTATGATGAAATCTTTTATGATTCATGTGTTGTTTTTGTTAAAATAATTTTGAATAATAGGATTAATTATGTAAGGTACTTTTTTCCATTATTATCTTATGTAGAACTATACTTAACAACCTTAAAAAACGCACGGAGCGATTTGACAGGATTTTTGTCTTAATAATTATTGCAAGTGTAATTTGGAAAAATCGAGAACACCATGCTGGTTTTAAAATATAACAATTTCATTAGAAAATTCATGCATAATTCTATCGAAAAATGACTTTATAGTGCTAAATGAGCAATTTCACTCGCTGCTCAAAATACTTAACTTTCTTTAAAGGTTGCGTTTTTAAAGTTGTTAAGTATATATGAACAGGTTTGAATGTACAACTCTTTTCTTTCTGGTCTATTCCGTTCTTACACAAAATCAAATAGTGCTGTTATTATGTCTTTTACCTGTTAAAAGATGCAAAACTGTGATACATCAAAAACATAAAACACCTTGTGCTGAGGTATAGATCTATTGTGATTTAAGATATATACGGAATGAAAACTGCCGTCTTTGTTTACCAAAGCTAAAATGTTTTAGTTCCCTCAGCAGTTGTTTTATTTTCCATTGTTTTTTTGTGCAATATAAAAACTTTGATAAAATTATATTTTATATATTTTTGTTTCTGAAAATAAAAGCTTCATAGAAAACTGCCGAAGTTCTGTTTTTAGCTCCTGTAGACACATGCTTGGGGTGAGTTACTGTGACCCCTCAGTGTTCATGGTCTGTCCATTAAACATTTCTCTTAAACTGCACACTCAAAGTTACAAATGTATAGAAACCTGGCTTTGATGGTGCTCTTGTAAAGTTTTTCAAAAAAATTATATTCCATGACATTCTATTCTTCCAATACCCATGTAATTGATAAGGAGGGGCTGATTCCTTACATGATTGACAACTGGAGAAAATGTGCGTCTTTTTAGGGAGGGTGTTTCTCTGAGAGGTGTCATTCGGGGGAGGTTGGACTGTAGCAATTGGCAAGTAAAGCTGTGATGAGCATAAAATAGCTGTCATAATGGCTGTTCCAAGTATTGGCATTCTCTGGGTGTGTCAGTCCAGAAATCTTGTAACTTTTTGAGACATTAAGAAATTTTAAAATTGACGTTACACGGAATGTTGCTGTATTCAGCTGCATGTCATGCCTAAGTTGGGCCAGGATAGAATCATGATTCTTTGTCCTTTAATGCCTCAACTCAATCCCTCCAATGAACCTCCGGACAAAAATGTGAAGGATGGATAAAATCTAGATTATTATCCGCTTTGGATAAAAAGAATGGCTGGTTGGGGGTGGGGTAATTAATTTCCATTGTGTACAGGGAAATTTGAATTGATGAATTTCTTCAATTTACTCTGTACCATGTATTAAAACTTCATATACGACATTCCATCAAGGTAAAAGGTGCCCGTAAGCTGCAATGGAACCAAGGCGAGCCTTATAGCGTAATTATGACCCTCTAGTTTTACTTTCCTCACCAGTGGTGGATAAGAAGGCATGGATATATCAGACAGTTGCTAGTGTGTCAGGTTTTGATGTTGGTAACACCACACCTAATATATCTTCCCTCAGCAAATCTTGCAATTTTGCAAGCTATACTGGAAATGCTGACATCTATGACCCAAACAAGGCTATTGCAACTCTTGAGGGAAAAAGCTGACGAGAGAATTCTTTAGTCACTTGAAGTCTTGTGGAATATTTTCAATCTAAGGCAAAAGTTGCCTTAGCCATTTACTCCAAAGCTTGCTCATGCAACTCTGAAACTGTCGGAACAGTACAACAAATCATGAACTGAGAATTCTTTTTTGATATCCTGTATACTAATCAGGTCCACTAGGCAATGCCACATGCCAAATATCTAGGCTCTGTGCCTTCCTGTTTTTGATAAGAAGATTTTTCCTTTCTGTTGCCATGGCAACCAGAGTTCTGCATGGAATGGAGTTATCTGAACAACTATGCTTCATGCAAGGAACATCCTAGCCAAGTTTCATCAACATTGACCTAGATGTTTAAGAGGAGATGTTGTTTGAAGGAAAAAGTGAACGGATAACGTACCAGAAGATGAGTGATCCTAATAGCTCACTCTGGCACTTTGTGCCAGGTGAGCTAAAAATCCCAAACAAAAATGTGTTATTCTTGCATATACTCTTTAAACAATTTTTGTGATCCATAAACAATCCAGAAATGTAAGATTAAAAATATCAAATGGAAGTCATTCAATCATTGTCCATATATTCATCATCATCATGCTCCTCATCATCATCATCTTCTGAAGTGACATCTTCATCATCAGCTTGTGATAAACATTTTGGACACGTGCAGGTGAACAAATAATTCTCTCTGAAATAAAAATAAATCGTAACATCAATAGCACATTGCAGGTAATATGTAATTTTCTGATAGCCAAGTAATCTGCAACATACATCACATGGCATACGTCTCATTCTAACACGACCTGAAACTTTTCCTATCTATATACATATAAAAGAATCTGTGAATTAATTTTCATCACCATAATTCAAAATAAAATACATCAGGTTTTCCATGGGCAATATGTGCTCTAAATGATGCACAGCGTCCAATAGCATTCCATGTTTGTAAATTACAATAAGATGTTGCTACATGGGCTATTGATCTAATTACTATGCATTTGAACTCCTAACAGTGATTTAATACACGTTTATCCACAGTTTTTTTGGGGGTAAAACAACACTTCTATTGATCTTTTTGTTGATATCTTTTGTACAGTACAAAATTTTGATATTAAATAATTTTATTCTTCCCTCTTGTAATTCCTGTTCTCTAATTTAGCAGTTAAAAAGTTACCTCAATATTTTCTGTCTGCTATGCCTGCCTCTCTCCTTGTTACATTCATCTAGATAGCTTATACAGATTTCCTGAAATATACACAATCTGCATGCATCTATCCGTATCCTTCTTGCTCCGCTGGCAGCAAGTGATTCATCTTTAACGACTAGTGCAGATCATGATCAGCCTGAACATCCATAGTTATCCATGATCTGCACTGCCTATTTTTCAGTCAGTAAATGTTTAGTGGGCACCCCTTTGAACAATTAGTGGTTCTTTCCAAATATGAAATTTGAAAATGGGAAAGTCCGTTTTATAAAATCAATGTAAGGGCTAAATACTAATCTTTAAAGTGGCACTCCCTACATCTGGCAGATTATATTCTCGGAACATAGATTATGTGTTCAATGAATGTAAGATGATAAATAAATACAATTTCAAAGAAGAACCTATGGCGAAAAATGCCTCATTTTACCACAATTAATCAATATAGAGGCTTTCTGTAATAAATCGCATCCACCCATTTATTGTACAACAACAACTTTACATAGCTTATTGAATGGTTTACGGCACTGCAGTATACTTTAAACCACTGATTTTATCGATAATGACTGGAATGCATAGATGGAACTTTTAGGTCAAGTTATAATAAGTCCAAAGATTCTATTATTTATGTTTTGGAGGTTATTCAGTTTGACATCAGTTATAGGGTATGTCCCTTTAAAGTCAAATTAAGTAGGTCCAGATGCATACGAGTTTCTATAAATCTGTTTAAGTCGGCCTCTGTTGTCAAGTGGTTAGAGTTGTTGACTTTAAATCACTGAAACCTCTCATAGATTGAGGGTCATGGGTTTGAGCCCTGCTACAGACCATGTCTCTTTATGTGTGAAAGTTGGCAGCTTCTTGTGAAGGATAGGATTCTAGTACTGGTTTTTCTTCAACAACAAACTAGTCTCTTAAACAGAGCTAGATGGTGGTTTATAATAATAACTGGTCTGTTACAGTATACAATTTTACATTAACAAATCATGATTTTAAAAGCAATACAAAGTCAGCTTTTATCTACTTCTACATATACTGGTACAACTTTAAAGTTTACAGACAATTTCTCACTTTTTTCCAAGAAACAGACTTGCAAATTATACTGTTAATTTTTCTACTCTCTTTAAAACTTGCAACAAGAAAAGCTGGCTATAGTTTCACAGCTTTCACTTGAAAATAATATACATTGCATGAATATATTGATATCTTACCTGTTCTGGTGATATATCTTCTAGCGCAACCAAGGACAGTGTATAATTATGTTTTGTAAATTCTATCTCAGCATTAGGTGAACAACTGTGATTACCTGCAAACCAATTTAAACATCTCTTAAAAAAGCTAAAAACATTGTTTTAGTATTACATAATGTAGCACAACATCATATTCCATATAATTGCTGAATTATGTTTTTTAGCAGAACTACCACTGAAGGTGATCCATAACCCCATCCTTGCACCTTGACTCACTGAATGATGAAAGACTCTAAATTCCCTCTATTTGTAATGTTCTCCTTAGTTTTTGAATGCAATTAAAATTTCTTTAATTTTGCTATACAACTACAAAAAAATTTTAAATGTTTAAAAAAAGCCAAACAAGGGGAAGTAACACCTTTCATGGAAAGCTAAATAAAAATCTTACATGCACTTTGCAGCCTGTATAAGCCGGCACCTTCACAATTCAAGAATGATGCAGACACTGAAAAACAGTTGTAAAATATGTAATAAAGTTTCATATACTGATTACTGAAATAAATTAAATTGTTTGTAATAATGTCATATTTACAAATTAAATTCAATCAGACATTATCTGTACAAGTATTGATATAAACAAAAGTACATGTATTGCATATATGTCCCTTTTCCTGGAGAGACTGCAGTATTTCATTTACATGTACATGTATTTAATTATCAATTTGAATTATCTCAAATACAGGACAAGATTTGCAGTGGGACTCAAACGGTTTACTGACGACACTCAAACAGACAGAGGTGGAAAGGCAAAGCATGCCCCTAAGATGAAGTTTTGGATCATAAGCACATCAATATTCTTCACCCAAATAAATTCGTATAGATGAGGAAAATACACTGAAGGATAACTAGCAATTCTTTGCGAAAAATCTAAATATATTTTGACTAATCTAAATCATGGATCTGTAAGTAACAAATCAAGAGCACTTACAAGTGCTATCTACATTTAGTTGTTACAGGATCTAAATAAAATTCCCATACCTCTATCTAGGTCTTCGTATAGCTGATCAATAAACCTGTCCAGTTCATCTTTCTCCGGCTCAGCTAGCTTGAGATTATCACAGTTTTTGCCCATACACTAATTGAACTGTATTGAAAAGAAATAATAATGTACATGGAAATGTTTAGTTTATACTAATTTATTTATTCTCAATTGTGAAACAAGTTCTTACAACTTATATTAATCGCTCTCGAGACTCATTCCAGATGGAATTAACCTCAAAGAGGGAGAGGCAATTTGTCATTATTTGTGTCTTGCCTAAGGACAGTACTGACATGGCAATGGTAGGGATCAAACCCAGGGCCCTTCGATCCTGAGGCAAGCGATTTAACATGGAAATGTTATACACAGACAAGCAGAAAATGGACAGATTGATCGATGGTATGGTATGACTGACTGATTAAATGACTCATTGCAAAAATATAAACAGCCTATGATGGTATACGGTAATACCTAATAAGCTATCGTTACTAAAACAGTAGTTGAGCCACCGTTGTGCAGTGGTAGCATGTTTTCCTCCAGGATTGGATGGTCCCAGGTTCGATCCTCATCCGTGCCATGGCGGTTGTGTCCTTAAGCAAGACACAGATAATTCAACATTGCCTATCTCTCTCTCTTTGAGGTTGATTCCATCTGAAATGACTTTCGAGATTGATTAATCTATGTTGTAGGAACTTGTCAAAAAACATTACATGATACATAGAACTTATATTTTTAAGACATGTCTTTTACAAATGTGCAATCAGTTTTTTAAAAGTAAATCAAAATTAAATTCTTCAAGTTTATACAGTTGTTATCTTTATAGTTTCAATTATACAAATTATCTATTTCAAAACAGTAACAATAAATATCTTACTTTACCTAGAGCCTATACCTTGTTGATTGGTTCCCATTAATGCAAAAACAGACCGGAAACCATCCGGTGTCAGCCACTATAATACACCAATAAAAAGAATTGTTAAAATCAATTCAAACTTTTAACAAGGTATGACACTCTATAAATGTCTCTATATTATAATAAATGTCTCTATATTATACTTTTTTACCCTATACTGAAACAGTATCATATATCTAACCAATGAAATACACATACATGTATAGCTGTATGTGTGAAAAACTTTACATGATGTATAATTCTCAACTCATTCCATTTACTGTAAACCAAAGTAGAAAGAGAAATGTTGGAAATTCATCCAAAGATACTGTTAAACCATTAATATTTTTGGGGCACTACTTTATATTGATATGGATTGCTGGATCGAGCCATGACTTTTATGATCCTAACGAAAAACCATCCATTATAAGCATTTTTATTTGGTTCAGAAAGGTTTGACTGTACAGTAAACTCTGTATATAATGGCCCCTGTTTATGCGAAATCCAGATGTAAGAAATTTTCTTGGCCGGATTGTTTTCCTTCTTTATTTAATATGAAAACAATATATATATTCAAGATACTCTGAATATACGGATATAATTATATTAGGAACAAAATTTTAATTTAAATGGTCCTAAAGTGTTTGTTAAATACGGAGTTTACTGTATTTCTGTAATACCTGTTGTACTCTGTCATCATAGAATATTTCTGCTACCATACTCCTTAACAGTTCAAGCTGCCCCTAAAATACAAGAGACTTGTGTGAGTTAAACTAAATCAATGGGAAACAAAACAGTTTAATTTTTACATATTTGCTTCAGCTTGATGCCTCAACTTATATCATCTGCCTACCAGACACCACACATGATGTAACCAAGCACTTATGAGCTAACAGACGTACCAACTCACCGCATGGTGCGGCATTACCGGTTTTGTTGTATTAGATTGTTTTATAGTCACAGCCGACTGTGCGATTTCTCCCCCTGTGAACTTGTCAAGACCCAAAGTTACCGGTCTTGCTCTAGGACAAATCTCAAAAAGACCTGACAGCCGTATCGAAAGGTTGCAAAGCAAACACTGTCCCCACCACTGCACTCATGCCAACACATATACAAAACAAAGTTCCATTAAACACAACACAGTTTATTTAATAGTACCATAAAATATGTAAAACAAAACTAATCACTGTGACTAAAGAAAGACTAGACTATAAATTGTAACAAATGTTACCTGAAACTGTTTTCCTAACAATTTATGGACAGAATGTTCCTCTTCATTCACTGTAACCTGTACAAACTGACTGAACTCGCTCAGCAAGTTACCAGCATCCTGGGCCTGTAAATAATGCATCACAACATGTAGAGTGCTCAATGGTAAGTTTTATAACATACATGCTATTTTCTTGGTAAAACACAACTATTATACAAGTCTTCCCTTCCATGTAGAAAGTTCTGTGGCTGCACCCGACACACTCCACAATTAGAATACAGGTATTAAACAAATATCTTTTAAAGTTACAGATGGTCCTAAGTGAATCCTCCAACAGATAGCTCCTTTAAGTTCAGGAGCACATTAAAATTACATATACTGGTATGGAAGGCCAAACCTGATCTAACCCGCGTATACGGTTTATTACGTTATGGATGTTAAAAGGATATACTGGTATTTACAAGTCAACAATAACATGTAGATTGACAGACCAATTCTATTTACTCTAACACAATGCTGGCTAATGCCTTTCTACCATATCTATATTGCTTCATCACTAAAAAGTAATAAGAAAGGCCTTCTAATTTTCTGCAATATCATTTAAAAAATACATGTACTGTGCTCTATTTATTATATGTATGTCTGACTTAAAAATTAGTGTGAGGAAAGTTTTTCGTACAAATAACAGTCAATTTCGCCAGTAAGGCATCTTTCTTGGTAAAATTAGTGATGCTAGTAACTTTAACACTCAAAGTGCTCCTGGGACTTTAAAACAGGTGTGATTTAATAGAAAAATGTAAAGTATATACTGGTACCTGTTTCACCATTGCGATCATTTTCAGTAACAGCATGATGCTAGCTGTCTCGGGAGGGTAGTGCATATTGCGCCACACGTCCATCAGCTTGTTCACAGGATGCTCGGGGTCTTCTCGGGCTGGGCCCAGACACAGACATTTATGATAACTATTCCAAGCCTTCTCTCTGCATGCCTCACTGCAGTATATAACCTGTAAACAAAAGCAGTACGATTAACAGGCAGGACACACTGTCATGTAGACCTAGAATGTAAGACTGAATTTAGCGTCCCCAAGAATCCTTTCTTTTGGTGCCAGTACTGGTAAAATGTAAGTAAGTTAATATACATTTAGATTTGAGCTTATGTTTTTAAAATGTTAAGGTACCATAATTTGAAAAGATTAAGTGGAATATTGTTTCAAGACTCGATATATTATTTATAATATAAAACAACAACTCTGAAAATAAAATAAACTATTTATGTCAGCTTCCCTGCATATAGTGACTTCAGTCTAGTATCATTTCCTCCAGATACCATTTTAGCTGAAGCTTGGACATTACAAAGTCATGTTCTGCAGTAATTTAATCTTGTGAAAATACACTATCAACAAAATCAACTATTTTAAAATGCTGAAGCATTTCAAGGTTTACATTAAAACCCTTTCTTCCACTGTTGGTAAACAATATGACATCTTAACATACATCAATGGGAAACTCAGTGACATATACAAATGTATTATTGTTCCACTTTACCACTCTAAAAATAAATACTCTCCTAGAGCTACTGAATTTGAAACTTTCAGTATCCAAGCAATTTTTTTCATTTTGCCTTCTTTTTCAAAGCACAACAATTATGAATGATTTGCAAAGATCAATGTCTACTTACCCCACATTCTGGACATGTCACTATCTTATCTTGTTTCACTTCACAGCATTCTAGTTGAGGTAGAATCAGACTAGGGTTCTCTGTGAGCCGCTGTGCCATTGCCTCAGCCGTCTCTAGAGACCGGAGACACAACTCGCATGCCTTGTACTTATACAGGTCATTCCAAGCAAACTGGCAACTGACAATTGGAGTCTCATATAAAATAACATCTCCTTCTTTAAACTGTTTCTTTGCAAAGAGTCCACGGCCCTGTTAGTATAAGAGGCATTTATTTTTAAGAATATGAGAAAAGCAACATTTGAATACCTACTGTCTCACAAGATTACAAAGTCATGGGTCCAGTATATTCTTCACTTGTATAAAAACAGCAGTAGAATCGTTATTACACACAAAAACAACATGAAGAAACAAGACTATCAAAATAATGAAAACGATCCCGGTCGCGAAAATGTAAGACAAATTGAACAAGAGGCTAAGAAATATATATTTAAATTGTTTAAATGTAATGTAAACGTTTAACAATATATGAAATATAATGTCTATCTATATTTTTTTAGACTCCAGGCCCTGTTTACCTTCTTAGCGTCTGTTGTTTTTATTTCCACGTTGAAATCCATGGGCGCAGCCATGATTGTTGTTGTTGTTAGCCTAGGCGTAGGTCAGATACTGCTATTGTTTTTCCCACGTATCAATCGAAGATTGACCCCGTGTACGTTCAAGGCATTCTGATTCTCAGTGACATTTTATTTTTAATAGCAGTCGAATATGATTTGAGGAAACAGTTCAGTCGTCTTATGCATCATTTTAAGTGATCTCTTATCAAAACATCATAAGGCTTTAAATACCGTAACCATGGACCTATATATACACAGGAACGGTCTGGTTATAGAGTAATGCTGATATACATGATATAGCCTACAAGTAATATGTAGTACAAGTCAGCTTTTAGTTTATTTTTTCGTTTTAGATCAGTTTTAGGCAGCTTAGGCACAGACTTTTCAGTACAAATATTTGTGCATTAAATATGTTACTTTAAGTTTCCTTACTGCCTGCATTTTATAAACTATTTTTGCACCCTTTAACAGGCGTCTAATCCTCAAACTGGTTATGTTCAACAAAACATATTACAATCTTGTAGCAATCTCCCTGTACAGTTATCCTGAAGTCCCAAACAGGTTAACAAGGCATATGAACAACCTTAGCCTCCATCAAACCCATGCCAACTCGGACTTCTTTAAGTGCTCTTTCCCCAACCGGCTATTGCACTGTCTTCATCTACATCTACGTTTTACTGCTAACAATGGTTTACGATTTACTAGCAGGCCATTTGTCAGGGAACAGCTGTTAAAAATAGAACATTTAAGTGCAAACTAGGATAGATAAAAGATTAAAATACCTACAAGACTAATAGTTAAGAACGAGGCCCTGCTTAGTTCCGGCAAAACAGTTACCTGGGGTGACGGATTAATAATGTCTTTCACAGGAGGGACCGATTTTTTTGCATACCAATTAAATTAAATTCAATAGTTTATTGTATAATTAGGCCTCCGGCCCATACACAAGTAATGATATACAGTTCGAAATATCTGCCGTTTTTACAAGTGCTTGAAAATCTCATCTAACACCACGATGTAATATGACTCTTGTGAATTACATATGACGCAACTTTATAAACATTGTGACGTCACTTTCTCAAACACAGCATCTGTATAACCTTTTTTTTAAAATTAAATGCATCATTTCGATAAGTTTGCATTTATAAATATCTATTTTAAATGGCAAGACAGTATGCAAGAAAAGGATTCTACTGTGAGATATTCGGTTCAGATGGAAATATCCGTCACCCAAGGTAACTGTTTTGCGGGAACTCGGCTTATCATTTCGGTAAGTTTGCATTTATAAATTTACTTTATAGTAAATGACGGTATGCAAGAAAACTTTTCTATCATGATACATTTGGTTCAGATGAAAATATCCGTCAACTCGGGGTACCTATTTTGCAGGAACTCGACAGAGCCTCGTTCCCGCCAAAACTATTACCCTCGAATATTTCGATCTGAACCGCATGCTCATGACCGAAACTATTATGCAATGATAGATGGATGGATGTTTATTGATTATTTTGATCTGAACCGCGGTAGGTAGGTAGGTGTAGATAGACAGACAGGCAGGCAGGTAGGTAGAATGCCGATCAGATATACAAGAAAGATAGGTACTTGTTAATTTCATATAGTCGGTTCAAAAGCTCAGCAAAAGTTTATGTTTTATCTTTGTCGTCTTGCAGGCTATAATTACTTCAATTTTATATTATCTTGTATTATATGCATATGCTTTTATACCGTTAATACCATTAATCAGAACATTGATTATACCGATCCGATATGCAAAGAAGATAGATACTTGCTAATTTCATACACATGAATTCAGTTCAAAAGCTCATCAAGAGTTCATGTTGGTGGTGTGCACTTCTGGGTGCTGTGGGGTTCGTTTTGGGGGGTGGGGTTTTGGGTGGTGGGTTTCCCCCTTTTTTTTTTTTTTTTTTTATATCGTTGTTGTTTTGCAGGCGGAAAAAAATAATCTTATAATTATCTTTTACCGTTAATATTGATTATACATATCAAACAGTTATAGAACAGCTCTTCCGCTGGTCACGTTGAGCAGATTAGAACAGCTCATCCGCTGGTCACGTTGAGCAGATAATACACTGCATCATTATGCAGTATACAATTGTGCAGCTGATGAACTCTCTCAGCTGCTCTAGTTCCACGACAGCATTTACTTCTAAAAGTTATGAGCTAAGGAAATAAACCAGAAAAACAAAAACTGTCTATCTATCTATCTCTATCTTGTTATACTGCCTCACACCTCTCACGAGTATTATGGGCAGGGTGCACGCCGGGTGTTAATAAAAGATAAAACTACTGCAAGATAGCTCCTACAGTCAAGAGAAACAAGACGGTTAAAACTGTTAAAATAGTAAAAAGAGTAAAAGGGTTAAAAACAACTGTTGTATGACTAATAATTGATTTGGGCCACTGCCTGCTTGAATGATTCAAGATCAGGCAGGATCGCAATATGTGTGGGTAATCTGTTCCACAGGACTGTGGTATGGGGGAAAAAAGAGTACTTAAAGAAGTCCGAATTTGCATGGGTTTGGCGGAGACTAAGGGGGTGCATATGTCTTGTTAACCTGTTTGGGACTTCTAGGTAACTGGGCAGGGAGATTGCTACAAGATTGTAGTATATTTTGTAAAACATAACCAATTTGGAGGCTTGACGCCTGTTCTCAAGGGTGCTCCATCCAAAGGTGTTCTGCAGGTCTGTCACACTGGTATCTCTGGAATAATCATTTTTTACCCATCTGATTGTGCGTCGCTGGACCATCTCCAGCTTGTGAATATTAACCTGGGTGTGTGGTGACCATACAGATGATGCATACTCTAGTTGTGGTCTGACTAATGTTTTGTAAGAGAGTGATTTGATATTTTCATGTTTTGTTTTAATGTTACGTTTGAGAAAGCCTAGTGTTCTGTTTGCATTTGTTGTTATTCTTGAGATGTGTGTATTCCAGCTGAGATCTTGGCTGATGTCTACACCAAGGTATTTTGCATCCTTAGCTGGTGAGAGTGTTTGACCATGAAGCTTATATGGGAACTGGATAGGTTTTCTACTACGTGTGATATGGAGGACCTGACATTTACTAGGGTTAAATTTCATGTCCCACAGTTTTTCCCACGTTTCTAGCTTAGAGAGATCATTTTGTAACCTTTGAC
This sequence comes from Saxidomus purpurata, assembly GCA_022818135.1. Lineage (NCBI taxonomy): Eukaryota > Metazoa > Mollusca > Bivalvia > Venerida > Veneridae > Saxidomus > Saxidomus purpurata. Next base: position 17,768 of record JAFMSR010001707.1, read on the forward strand.
AATCAGAGAGGCAAGTAACTGCAAGGTAAACGGCAGTGTCATCAGCAAAAAGCCGCACCTGGGAGGTAACCGTGTCAGGAGATCATTTATATAGAGTAGGAACAACAGAGGTCCTAGGACAGAGCCCTGGGGGACCCCAGATGTAACAGGGACTTGATCAGACGTGCAACCGTTAACCACTACTGACTGAGATCTACCTATTAAAAAGGACCGGATCCAAGACACAGTTTGACTGGAGACACCATGCTCTTGGAGTTTAAGTAATAATTTAAGATGGTTGACTTTGTCGAAGGCTTTACTAAAATCTAGTAGGACAAGGTCGGTCTGTTTACCTGAGGAAAGGTTTTTGGATATTTCATCAACTAGCTCAATGAGCTGAGTCTCACAGGACCGTCTTTCACGGAACCCATGTTGCAGCTCATAAAGTATGTTGTTTTTTGAGAGATGTGTGGATAGGCTAGATGCAATTATGTGTTCTAGGAGTTTACATAGAATACAAGTTAGCGATATGGGTCTGTAGTTAGCAGGGTCACTAGTATCACCTTTTTTGAATAGTGGAGCGACATTTGCCTTCGTCCAATCGGATGGGAGTTGACCAGTATTAAGGGATCTTTTAAAGATTAGTGATACTATGTCAAGGATCTCATGGCGGAGCTCCTTCAAGACAATGGGCTTAATCATATCTGGGCCAGCAGCCTTATCCACTTTTAGGTTTTGGAGTAATTTCAGGACGCCGTTGGGGTCAATTTCAATGTTGGGCATTGTAGGGTATTTCCTTTTTCCTAGGGAAGTCCTGCAAAGCTGGGACAGAGACAAGGGAGAAACACCTGAAAAAACAGACTGGAATTGTTTATTCAGAATATTTGCTTGACCAAGGTTTTCTGAGGTGATTTTACCATTTGTCTGATCTTTTAACGGTGCAATACCTTGATTATCTTGTCTGGCATTTTTATAAGTGAGTAGAGGCGCTTGGTATTGAATTTATTAGTGTTTGTGTGCGTGTGTGTGTGTGTGTGTGTGTGTGTGTGTGTGTGTGTGTGTGTGTGTGTGTGTTGGTGGTGTGCACTTCTGGGTGCTGTGGGGTTCGTTTTGGGAGGCTGCGTTTTTGGTACGTGGCATTCCCTGTTTGATATTATTTTTTTTTTTTTTTTTCTGAATGTTGAATGTCTAGTATGTTTTCAATATATGTCTCATGTGCTTTCTTAATTTTTTGCTGGATGAGGTGTTTAACAGTTCTGAATTTGCTAATGTACTGATTTTGACCTTTGTGTAGTTTAACCTTTTGGTAGAGTTTGTCCCTTTTTCTTATCAATCTTTTTATATCTTGTGTAATCCATGGGAGACTTTTCTTATTTCCTAGTTTTTAATTGGCACAAACTTTGATATGCCTTCTTGAATTAGGAGTTTAAACCTGATCCAGAGGTCTTCAACTGGGATAACCTCTGCATCTTTCAGTGTGTTTACCTTGGAGTTACTGATAAATTGTTTGAAATCATCCCATCTAGCTTTTTCTAAATAATGGAATGTCCCTAGGGGTTTGTTTATTAATGAAAGGTTTGATTCGAGCTTGAGAGATGACTATGTTATGGCAGTAAACTGCAGGACTGCAAACATTGTACTATGCATAAACTGCACAGATGCAACTGAGTTAGTGTTGCAGTGTATACCGTGCATAGTATGCTTGCCTGCAGTTTATACCTGCATAATATGCATGCCTGCAGCAAAATAGGTACAAACAGGCAAGTACAGGTCTTCTGTAGCTGAAGTTCTGCAGACTTTACCATGCATAGACTGCAGGACTGCAGATTATACCATGTACAGTCTGCATGCCTGCAGCAGAAGTAGGTACACCAAACACAGTCCATAATGTGTGTCCTCGTGTATCTTACATCGATATGATCAACTGCCAATGTTTTTAAATGGGCAGACAATGTGAAGACATTGGCAGCTCTTGTTTACTAAAATAAGACATTTTACACTTGTGTTGCAAGCGGTACAATAGCAGATATATATCGCGCACACTTCTTCTATACCTGCAGAAAGAGAATATTGGCTTCAGACAATCGCCATACAGTAACTAATGAACCTTACTTGAAAAGAGTAATGTACCGACTGTTTTTACAGTGCTCTACACACGATCTAAAAATAACGTACATAAAACTGTAAGACAACAACCTCTCACACAGACTTTGTCTATTTTTTTTTATTTACAGATTTTTTCTCGGCCATTAAAATTCTTGTTTTATATTTACCTAGATCCAAAAAAACAAAAATAATATCAAACAGGGAATGCCACGTACCAAAAACGCAGCCTCCCAAAACGAGCCCCACAGCACCCAAGTGCACACCACCAACACACACACGCACACACACACGACACACACACACAATCATGTACACACACACATATACACTACCAACACACACTAGCATACAAAGCAAACACACGAGGACAAAACGAACAATTAAAGGAACAAGTCCCGGGCTACATACCAAACTCCTCGGGTGAGCTCCGCTCTCTGTAGACTTGTAGTGATTGGGCCCTTTGGCAGTCTGTTACCGCAAGAATTTAGGGGTCTGTGCGGTGACGTCATCCAGTGTCGCAGAGGATTGTGGGGCGCTCTCTTGGAATCGGGCAGCCATCTTGCAGGGCACTCCAGTAACCCAGATATACGTATAATCGAATAACCAGAGCAAATGGCATAGGTATCGGGTAAAGTCCCTTGTATTGGAATCCCCTTGAATTGCATTAGGTTTCAGAGTGGACACAACATTGGTGGCAGCGGCTAATTGAGCCCACTTGCGACGCTCATCCATCAAATCGCTACCAGAGCGTTGGGAAGAAGTAGGTCAGAGGGATCTCCGGACATACCAGTGCGAGGCTTCAGTAGCCTCCTGGTATCGACCGGGAAGGAGGAGAGAAGGTTAGAAGAGTAGAGTTTTTGCTGACCTCGCCGGTATTAGGCTGACGGAGGCAAGTAAACCTACGCGCACCTTGCTCGTCTGGCGCCATTTGCAATTTTCGCATTTCCGTGTAGCCGGTGTGGTAGTAGATTTCTCCACCGGAAGTGATATTTTTGTGTTAACTTTTTGTTTTTAGACCTCTCTGCTTGGTACTCTGCCCTGGGATCAGGGTATGACTAAAGCGTTACGTGTCTAGACAAAAGTTTATTATATTATTACATGGTAGTTATTGTTTATACATTTTTCCAGACATTTTATCATTATGGCAGAAGAGGGAGCTGCTGGTAAGAATCCAGCACCCATAAGGATAAACTATGATTCTGTAGAAGGGTTGCAGGAATCCCTGGGATTGGGAGAAGGATGGCAAAGGCCATAGTGGCAGTACGTATGGGGAGTGGTAATATAACCCCCGATGTGCTGACCACCATTTCCAGGAGGGAGTATTCAGCAGAGGAACTGGCTTGCATCGATTTCGCTCCCAATGAAAAGCTGGAGGAAGACAGCACTGAGAGTTCGGGAGGAACAGCCGGTAGGGCCAGTGTCCGATTGGCAGGGGCCTTCGCGGCCACTGTCAAGCAGCTGAGTGAGGCTAAGGCTAGGTCAGATTTTGATGAGGGTGTTATGAATACCGAACCGGTCACGCCACTCATCGGGTTTAATCAGACGATACCGACTGTTACAGGCGCTAGGCCCAAGACGGTGCCCACGGCTACTGTGAAGCTCCCTACCCCAGTACCGGCGGCTTGTGATCCAGCCCCTGCCACATTGCAGGCGGCTGGTGACCCTGCCCCTGCTGGGGTACCATTTACCAGTAGTAGTGCTCATGACCTGTTGTCGGGCACTCAAGGCAACCGGGGTGGCAGCACCAGGTTGATGGAGCCCATAGCTATCCTGCCTAAATTCTTGAACTTTGATGGGCGGGGTAACTGGAAAGGCTTTAGGTTACAATTTCAGCGGTATGTCCTTGCCTTTGATTTGTTGGAAGCAGATAAGCTGAACTGCTTGTGCTGGAGCCTTAAGGGTAAGGCTTTAGATTTCCTTGCGATGGTAACAGAGGATAACCAGCCGTTGTCATTTGATGGGTTGATGGGGAGGCTCGAGGCTAGGTTTGGGAAAACGAGGACCCTGCCACAGCCCAGGCCACCTTTCAACAGGCTACTCAATTGCCGGATGAAACGCTGGAGGATTGGGCAGACCGAGTGCTCACGCTGGCGTCTCGTGCATTCAAGAAACTTCCGGTACAGTTTTGCACCGAGCAAGCTGTAAATCGCTTTCTTCAAGGTTTGCAACACAAAAGAGGCAGGACACCATGTGTGTATGCGGGACCCAGATAGCGTGCAAAGCGCTATCCAGATGGTCCGCAAGTATCAACAGGTGCAGACGGCTATGTATGGGAGAAGCAAAGGGAAGGGTATGAAAGGTGTCCGGAAGCGGTTGAGGAACCACCACTGGGGTAAGCCAGGTCTCGGCCCAGGGGTCTGTTTCCGATGAAGCAGATTTCTCGGGGGCCTTGAGGCAGCTGGAGTCCAGGCTTGAGGTATGGGTGGAGAGGAAGATTGCGGCTGCCCTTGCGGGCCTGGAAACTGCAAAAGGGGAGAACCGCCCTTTGGGACAGTCGGGCCCGAGGGGGAAAGTATAGCAGAAGCCTCTGCTATCATTGCAACAGGAAGGGGCATGTTAAAAGAGACTGCCCAAAGAGAAGAAGGGATTTGAACTAGAGAGTTCTCCATGGGGGGTCTAAGTGGGGGACCACATAATCAGAGCAGAGGTTAACACTGCAGCTTAGGGCAAAAGGTTATCAGTCCCTTGTTTACCAGCCCCCTAGGCTTAGAGCAGTAACATTGATAGCTGCTGGAAGGGTTATGGTTGTGTCCGGTTTTGTGACAGATCTCTTTAACACAAAACTGGGAACCCACTGGTTTAGCGAGAACTTGTATGTGGTCCCAATTGAGCAATAATTGTTCTTGGGAGTTGACATCTTGATTCTCTGGGGTCAATCTGTTTTGGAAATGGGGCGGGGGTCCCCATCAGTCATGTGTCGCCCTACCCCCACTGATAGGTTCAAGGTCATTCACAAGGGTTCGGAGATGAGAAAGGCCTTTGCAGTAGAGCACTGCACTTAGTTTTATTCCGAGCCAGCCAGTTGTCGAAGGGTAAACTAGCTTGGGCTAATAGATGACAGGAACAGGGGTGGGGGTACGATGATGCAGATCGGCCATGGCTCGGCTAGAGGAAAGATGGGAGAAGTCCCTAGCCGAGGGATGTCGGGAAGAGGTCACTGGACCCTTTGCTCCAGGGCGATCGGAAATGATTGCAGGGTTGAGCATAGGGTTAGGACAGACCATTCCAGTCTGAGGTGCTTGATGGGCTTTCGCGTGCCACAAGGTTGGTGGGAGATATATAGTTTGAGGAGACTAGGTTGTAATTATCTCAAAGTGTGGTGTAGTACACTGGATGAAATTGGAGAATCCTGTTCCCAGGGTGCACATCAAAGGGGTCACGAACACAATAATGGTGAAACATGCAGGGTCCAGCCTCCAGGTGCCGGATGTGCTGGGCAAGGTGTGTCATTTTTGTGTTGGGGCACCAACGCGACCGGGCATCAACTTTGTGGGGGGTGGTTCGGGGAAGAAAGATGGTTCATTGCATTTGGGCCTAGTCCTCGCAAGTCTGGATGATGTGGTGCCTCAGCAGGGTCTGCATGGAAGGACATGGCCAGCTCTTTCATGTGGACCATGGGTCTTGTGCCCCTGATGGTACGCGACACATCATCCAGTGGGTATGGGTAGGACCATCGGTAAGCCAGGAAAAGCTAAGGAGACCGGGATGGTTCCGTAGAAACTGGTGCAGCTAAGCGGTGAATAGGTCCTCGGTACCGGACGCTACACAGTTTCAGGGTTACTTTTATTTACACTGTCCTGTGACTTTGGAACATGGTGGGGGTAAGAGTGAGGTTGAGTGCGCACCATAAACCGGTTTAAGCTCCCCAGTGGTGTTTTTGCCACTGACCGTTCCAAGGCAGTGCCCCATTGTGTTCCTTTATTTGTTCGTTTTGTCCTCGTGTGTTTGCTTTGTATGCTAGTGTGTGTCGGTAGTATATGTGTGTGTGTGTGTACATGATTGTGTGTGTGTGTGTGTGTGTGTGTGTGTGTGTTGTGTGTGTTGTGTGTGTTTGTGTGTGTGTGTGTGTGTGTGTGTGTGTGTTGGTGGTGTGCACTTCTGGGTGCTGTGGGGCTCGATTTGGGAGGCTGCGTTTTTGGTACGTGGCATTCCCTGTTTGATGTATTTTTGTTTTTATGTACAGGTAAGGGGTATAAGGCGGGTCCCCGATTTGTACTACAGGTTGAGGGCCTCAGATCTGTAAGAGAAGTTTACTGGGAAGGTCTGAAAAGGGGTTGTTACCAGAGAGCAGGCTGACCTGAGCCGGGCGAAGGCCCCCTGTCAGGCTTACCCCTATTCATATCTGGGTTATGCGAATTGTGATGGGGAGGCGATCTGAGAGCGGGCCCGACCTGGTCTTGGGCCCCATCGGTTAGTCGTGATGATGATGAACGCCTAAGACAGCAAGTCTGCCCTGGGACCGGCAAGGCTTGCACTTCTAGAGCTGCCTGCCCCCGGACCAGAGTGACAGACGGTTAGGTCTAAGGTTAGCGAGCAGTCAAGGGGCTACCGGGACAGTGGACTTGAAGGCGATGGCAGTGGGTCACTGACCTCGGCATAGTCAAGGTTGATGTCCCGACTACTAAGAGGAGTCAGGCCGGGCAACATGAGAAGTGGCCAGAATGCGGGTGAGCCGTTGAGGGAGCTGGTGAAGCGGTGTTTCGGCAACGCTGGGCGATTTGTACCCTCTGGCAAGACGCCCCTGCTGAGCAGTGAGAAATGACAACGGGTGAGCCGTAGAGGGGCTGCTAAAGCACTGGTTCGGCAACGCTGAGCAGTTTTACCTCCGGCAAAGGCCCCTGAACAGCCGTGAGTTAAGGAACAGCGGCCGAGTATCCGCACCTAGAGGGGCCCGTCCGAAGCCAGTATGTAGCCACTAAGACAAGTAGCTGAGTAACCCTACCTAGAGGGACCCGTCCGTAGTGAGGACGTAGCCCTCTAAGACTAGAACGGTGGAGTAATTGTGTCTAAGAGGCCCCCTGCAGGCAGGCCGTAGCCCTCTAGGAACCAGAGCGACAAAGCATCACATCCTCTTGGCCACGTCCACAACCGGAACGTGGCCATCTTGGGCCAGAACGTGGTGCATCACTTTGGATATCCTGCCGACTGGAGATACCGGGACAGGGCACACTCTTTTTACAGTGGGGAGGAGTGTAGTGATTGGGCCCCTTTGGCAGTCTGTTACCGCAAAATTTAG
>JAFMSR010001708.1:0-25087 GCA_022818135.1 Saxidomus purpurata
ATGTATTTGTATTTACATACATTTATTGGTCAAAACTGACAGGTGTTTATTATAGCACGTGCCGTTTAGATAGGTCATGTGTAAAGTTACGCTCCGTTATTCACTAAAGTGGTGAACCCTGCAATTTATTGTCACATGTTAGAATTTCAGTGATTTTGTCTTTTAAATAAAAAGAATAACGCTAAAGCCATGTGTTTCCTGGACGAGTTGTGCTATTTGTATTGTGTTTTCATTATTATTCATTATTTTTATTAATTCAGCAATGTTTGGAATTTAATCTTCTACAGTAGGAGCCTGGTAAACAGGTAAAGGTAAGATATGTCCCGTTTATTTCCGTAGAAGAATGATTTGATAATGAAGTTTGATGCAAGTTGCCAATCCAAAATCAGAATTTTACATAAAAATCGAATTGGCATCGGGCTGCCAGTTGCCAGTTTACTTTTGACATACAAATCGTGACTCAAGTCTAATTGGCATCAGCCTGCCAGCTGGCAATTCGCGAAGTTGAACGAATTGGCAATTTGCTAGTGAAGTTGAATTGGTATCTATGAAGTTGGTTGCCAGTTGCCAATTAAATCGGCATTACATTGGCAACCAAAAACTGGCAACTGGCAGCTTACTTCACACACATTTGCCGTTACTCAGTTCGCAATTTAAAATTAAAATTTAGAATTACAGCTGTAGCAGACAGTAGCCAAACAAATTGTGCGCCAGGACTTTTTGATATTTACGATGGCCGCCCTTCGCAGCCATCTATGTAATATCAGTTTGTAAAATCGGTCGGTCTTGCAGTCGAAATATTAAGGCTATAGCAGACAGCACAATTGTTATTGTTTTGACTTAATAAAATGCGATGAATTACACTAATAAACAAAACAATTGCAAAGCAAACCCACTATGATGTAAACCTGTATTGAATAGACCTATTACATATATTTGATCGACTTAAGAAATATTTGAAGGTTCAAGGTTGACTCTTTGGTGACTATCATGGCACAAATGCAAGTCTTAAATGCGAAGTCTTATAGCACACAGCTATTGTTCTTTTCCCACTGATGCAGTCACATTTAGCCTTAATAAACATGAAATAAAACAAATAACTTTCATTTTTTACCATGAATTACAATAAATAGTTTCCCGTTCGTACGCTATATACCTTGATTTTACAATACATAGTGCTGGCTTCCGATGCGAGCTTTGTCCACAATTTACGTACATGTATAACTAGACTACCATGGGCTACAAACAATGATGGTCTTTGCAAGAATTATAAGTTAATATCTGTTCTTCGCAATTTTATTGATACTGGTATTTTCCCATTGAATATTACATGGAAACTGTAAAAACAATTCGTACGTTTTCTTTTAGCATATATTTAGATTGTACATTATGTTAACATATCGTAAAACATAACATGTAAACATAACGTACAGCTTTTTTTCAAAATTGTTTAGTCAAGACTATTTCTTTTATTAATTCATGGTGTGTCTCGCAATAATCTAACTAGTAATAGCATTTCAAATTCAAATTTTAAATGCTAAGCACTCCGTCGTGAGCAGTTTTTAGTTTGGCAAAAGTCAGTGTTTTTGGTTTTGGTTGGTTTAGACTTGCAAAGGTGAGAAGCTCGGGCGTTTCCGTAGTAAAAGGCCGAGCAATATTACGAAAGGCAAATTGCTAAACGTTTGAGGTTTCCAAAAGGGGTTGATACGTTATTCAAAGAGTTTTGTTCATTTTAAGTTTTAACACATTTTTTCTTTTCTTGCAATAAAGTGGTTATAGGATATCAAAGGATAAAAGTTTTTACACTTTGATTTTACTGACTTTACCTCTTTTTTTTTCAAGCGTTACCCCTATTGTCGCCTCATAGCCTAGTACCAGCCGGTAAAATCCGTTAGGAGGTTCTGAGTAAATGTCACTACTATAGCCACTATGAATGGATCAGTTAACAGACTAAACCATACAAAGATATACCGTATAAGGATTAACAATGAGATCACACTTTGTGGCCATACTTGATCTTTTAGTCACTGCGAAAATCTCCGGAGGAAAAGGACAGTCAAAAGTAAGGTAAACATCTATAAGTTATTAATTAACTTAATATCTTAGCTTGTTAAAAGTTAACCACATTAGCAAGTTACGAAGTAGGCTTGTAAGCTAAAGCATGTTGATACTGAAAATGCGAGAAACAAAGGTAAAGGTCAATTTGAACAAGTCTTATTTGTATGGTTTAGTCTGTTAAATGCTCCATTCATAACAATTCCTACCCAAACAAACCGAAATGGTACATCGACGCTTGCCTTACAGCTTAAGGTGAGACATCTCTTTTTGAACAATAATACAGACGAAAACAGAAGACATTTTGTCTAAATGCGAACAAAATGCAACAAGATTAAACGTAGAATTAAACTAAATATAAGTTACAAGAAGGACGAAAACTGGAAAGTATGGCAACTAACCAGCCACACAAAATTTGGAGATATTATAATTATACGGAAACGGACAAAAATAAAAAGAAGTAGAAATCGAAATTGAACAGTTGTATGAACATTTTAATACACTTTATGGTGAAGATAGTAATATTAGACTTACCTATATCTGAAACAGGGATACATAAAGCAGTATTCAAACAAAATAGATTTAAATCTGCAGGACCAGACGGAATCTCGGCAGAAATCTTTCAAACTACGCACACGTCTGGTTTCACTCTTTAACAAAATATTAAAAACTGCAGTTTATCCTGAAATTTGGGGCTTGGATTACATTATCCCCATCTTTAAAGGTGCCAGCTCCAAAGAAACAAATATCTACCGCGGTATTACCTTAGATATCATAATATATTATCAGATACATGTAATTTATTCATAGATTACATGTAACTGCCTGCCATTGGGCTGAAAAGAATTATAAAACTTGTTGACTCTCTTTGGGTTCATGAAAGGAAAATGTACGATTGATTGTATAGTTTTATTACATTCAGTTATATCAAAATATTTGCATCCAAGACGCAAAGTTTACTCTATATTAATAGGTTACGAAATGTTTTTTGATGAAATAAACCGTTTGTTCCTATTGCAATCTCTTCTTGCTGGAAACGTTAGTACTAAAATGGTAAATGCCATCAGATTAATTTATTCTGTTGTCCGGCTTCAGTTATTTTAAGCATAATGGGCAAGTATATTCGAATGTAACCAATTCATTCCAGGGCGTGAAACAAAGTGACCCGAGTTCATCTGTTCGTGAATGACACAGCAAATTACATAAATTCAGATCTTGATGGAGTATTTTCTGTAAATGATCTCCGCCTATTTTTGATATTAATAAAGTATTATTTTCAACCAAATCAGAACGTAAAAAATATTGAAATGTATTTGGTCTTAGAAATGAACATAAACAAAACTTAAGTCATTATTTGCAAAGAGGGGATACCAACTAGTTATGGTGGTTTCCTTAATAATGAAAACATTGAAGTAGTTTCAACGTTTATATATTTAGGTGTACAACTCTTTTTAAAATGGAAACTGGCATTGCACCGAAAAATATATTGCAGACCATTCATCAAAAGCCTTATTTAGTCTATTCTTTATTTTTCAACAGTTCGAATTCTAAACTTCAGAAAAATGTAAATTATTTGCGCTGCTTTTCATAATCACGGAAACGATATAGAAGTGATTTACACAAAGTTTTGTAAAATATTCTGAAGGTAAACACGATCTATGCTGTATGGTGAACTTGGCAGAGTACCGATGAAAATCAGAAGACAACTAAATATAATCAGATACAGGATAAAAAAAATAAAAATAAGCGACAATTCTCTTGTTAAGCGGGTGTTTTAAATTAGTATTGATTAAAAGAAGACACAGTAAATGACATTAGAATCTACATGCAAAGGCTTGAATATTACACATCAATTAAAATTAATTCTAGATATTTTGGATATGTCAGATATTTGGTATAATACTGAAAATTATAATCGTATTTATTGCGCAGATGGTACACCGTACTTTCGAATTTGTGTTGTGTTATACCATTGTTATACCATTGAATTTGGTATATTTTGATGATGGTACCTCTTTAAAGGTCCATTACTAACGCCAAATCGAAATTTCTTTTAAATCTGGAATTGTAACAGGGAAATATAGTTTGAAACTAGCTTCTAAAACTTTGTAATAGCCGTGGGGTATTTCCCTGTTTGAAATACTGCTGCAAAAAAAAAACAAAAAAAAAACGAGCGAATGTTTGTATATTTCCTTAGATTGACCTGGGTGGTCTTTTTTGTCCTACTTTCGCAGTATTGAATGTTGTTAACAGTCACACATACACTTTGCACATCATTGGAAGTAAAGTTCTTCAATTATAATTCAAAATAGGCATGCTTATTTATGTACAACCTATTTACAGCCTCTCTATGGAAAATTTCCGGAAAATTACAAAGATATTTGAAAATGGGAAAACCTACTTTCGTTTTTGAAAAGGCAAAATATAATGTATTAATTATTTTGTTAAACTCACAATTTTCAATACAATAAGGTCACATTCAATGCAGTATGTCATATTTTTCCTTTTGAGAAGACACCTGTTACGATCCCAGATTTAAAAGAATATTTAATTTGGTGTTAGTAATCGACATTTTACAAGACCTTTTTTGTGACCTTTTTGCGCATTATATAAAAAAATTAAGTCTCGTTGAATCTTAACGGATGTTTAAATTATATAGAGACAGTGAATATTTCTATTTGTTCAGGCTAGTATGTAGTTGCATCTTCACGGATGTTTGGTTATATGAATACAGTGATTTCTTTTAGTTCAGGCTATGTAGTGTTTAGCATCTACACGGGTGTTTAAATGATATAAAGACAGTGATTTCTATTTGATCAAACTATGTAGTTTTTGTGATAAGATGAGCCAAAAATGCACTTCTAAACTCGAAGGTATTTTTTTATCCCCCGCCTTGGCGGAGGGGATATAGTAACGGGCTCCGTCTGTCCATCCGTCACACTTTTGTCCGGAGCATAACTCCAAAAGTACTGAAGGGAATTACTTGAAACTTTAAACACAAACAGAGAGGACTTCGGGAGGTAGTGCAGTGCTTAAGAACTATGACTCTACCTTGTATAATTTTTTTATTATTCTTCTTTGTTACATTTTCTTTATTTTTCTTGTCCGGAGCATAACCCCAAAGTTCCTAAAGGGAATAACTTGAAACTAAATACATTGATAGAGTACAACGAGGGTAAGTGCAGTGCCTAAGAAGCATAAATTTATCTTGGCAAATTTTTAATTACTCCCCTCTATTACATTTTTTTATTTTTCTTTTCCGGAGCATAATTCAAAAAGTACTGAAGGGAATTACTTGAAACTTAAAACGTGATAGAACACAATGATGGAAAGTGCAGTTCCATAGAACCATAACTTTTTTACCTACTTTCTGAATTACTTCCCTTTTTACATTTTCTTGATTTATCTTGTCCGGAGCATAACTCCTAAAGACCTGAAGGGTATAACTTGAAATTTTATACAGTTATAGAGCACAATGAGGAGAAGTGCGGTACCCAAGAATCTTGAGTGTCCTTAATTTTTTGAATTATCCCCCTTTATTACATTTTATTTTCTTGAGCATAACTCGAAACGTACTGAAGGAAATTCCTTCAAATAGCAAATAGTGAGAGAGGACACACTGGGGAAGTGCAGTGCCCAAGAACAATAACTCTGTGTGTTTTTTTAATTGTATCCCTTTATTGATTTATCTTGGACATAGCATGATCTTCTATTTAGCATAACTTCAAAAGTACGGAAGGGAAGTACTTGAAACATCATTCAGTGATAGAGCACAATTATAGGAAGTAAATGCCAAAGAACCATAACTCTACCTTGCCTAATTATCCCCGCCAAATATTAGTATTTTATTAAATTAAAAACTATACCATATCTATTCATCTCGCCTCGAATTTCTTGGTCATAGAAAGAGCACTTGGCGGGGGAGGGGGATGGGGATGGTCATGTCTAACATGACTCTTGTTAATCTTGATTTTTGTCCTCAAAGTACTTATTTGATAGTCATTGACATATATTTTATCAGACAAAAGTAGCACCGGCAACTTCAAATGTTCGTCATAACGTTACGTAGTCCTTAATCAGTAATGAACTGAATCAAACGAAGTATTTATAACCATGAAACGAAAACAATGTAAAGGACATACCGTGTTTTAAATTTAACATGTACAAAGTGTTTAAGAAATAAGAAATATGCTGTCCTTTATTATCTATTGAATATATTTATTTGTCTTTGAAAAATACCCCGAACTATACATGTATTCAACGCGTATATATCATCTCTCATAATGGACTAGTGCGTCACTTAGCGCACGTGATGTCCGTGGAAAACCTGAAAATAATGTACAAATTATTTTCCTTTATATTTACACAGGAACTTTGAAGTGGCCGGTTGTGTTAGCTCACGACAGACTGTCGGTGATGATTCGGCCATTTGCTATCTGACCACACGGATGTGCATTCTGACCCTGGTCTACACTGGTGGTAAAGGCAGATTCGCTTGACTCTGGCAGGTAAGTTTTATTTTTTTATTTTCGAATTGATTTTAAATGTTGATGAGCCACGCCAAATCGAAAATACCCAAACCACAAGTCGTGGGCAGGGTACAGTTAGCGTGGGATATTTCATCTCATATTTGTTGATTCTTATACGCATGGACATTTATGTTTCTGGATTTATTACATTTAATGGGTAATTCAGTGACTTCCGAATCGAGTGAGTGTGTTTTGGATCACTTGGTTTGTTATTGAATTAAAATAGTTGGTCTGTTTGCATGTCAAAATATTTTCAGCTGTCTTTAGAACGAGTATGTGTATTGTAGTGAAGGTAAATGGAAATGATTTATTGATAATCTTGAGTAACCTTCTTGATCAATCGCAATAAAGTAAGTAAAACTATACCAATCGCAATAAGGTAAAACAACTATCAAACTCCACATTTTGTATGACTACTTCCCTTATATAAAACTTAGCTTCTAAAGCAACCTTTGTTCAAAGTAGCAACACTCACCTATTTTTAAAGTCATAAAAAAACCTATCAAAATTATACAGTTTCCGAAAGCCCTTGTTATATGGAAAAAGAAAAATATATACTTTAGATATGTAGACAACAAATGAAAACTTTGTATGGTATTTGACATCTGCAAAGAACAGTAACTCTGTTAACACTATTTTTATTTTTCTTAGAAATCTGACCTAACTCAGTTTTTCAGATATTTGAACTGGCGAAAAAGCAAGCATGCATTATTTCTGTCAAATCTGTTTGTACAAGTAGTTTTCAATATTCCTTGTATCTTCTGAAGGTCTTTATTTGTCATTATATAAGAATTTTACTGTTACTTTTAACTAAACATGTAAACAAAATATAAGAAAGTAATTTTGAAACTATCTCCCTTGATTGACAGGTGCTTGATTGTTGCTATTCAAAGACAACACTTCCCTGAAAAATAATAATTTCAAACCAATACCTATGGTATTTATTGGTAAATAAAAGGAAAACAGTACATTGTGGAGAAAAGAAAAAAATAAACAACAATTAATTTTAGCTTGACTTTTCGAAGAAAAGGGGAGCTATCCTACTCGCCTGGGCGTCCACGTCCGCGTTGGTGTCACACGTTGGTTAAGTTTCTCGTACCACCCTACTTTATTTCAAAACCATAAGAGGTATTGCTTTGAAACTTACCATATTTGTTTACCACTTTAACCTTCATCAGTAGACAAGAGTACACAACTCTATCAAGGTTTTTATTAGAATTATGGCCCTTTTTTACTAAAAAATGTGCATTGAGCTTGATTAAGTGTTTTGTACCACCCTACTTTATTTCAAAACCATTATAGATATTGCTTTGAAACTTACCATACTTATTTACCAACATTACTTTCATCCACGGGCAGTAGTACATAACTCTTAAATGTTTTTGTCATAATTATGGTCCCTTTTTGGACTTAGAAAATACATCGAATAGGGGTAAAATCCACTATTGACATAACCCTTTTGAGATATTGCTTTGAAAGTTGGAATAATTGTTTGCATCATTACTCCCATCTGTAGGCAAGAGAAGATAACCCTGTGAAAATGTTTCTTGATTTGTTCTTAGAAATTCCTCGTGTGTGCAACTGGCACTGTCATGCACATATACTAACCACTTGAAGTATTAATCTGCAATTTTTTTTGTAGTATTCAGGGATATCAAACCTGTAAAACTCTGAGATTTCTTCTTCTAACTTTCAAATTGCATTGCATTGAATTGGTTATTCTGACAGAGCGTAAGATGGCGACACAAGTGTCCTTCTGAACACCCGTCTATTTGTATTTATTGCTAAATGACAATACCCTAAATGGGCATGTTCATATAGATTATGTATGTAAAAAGCTTAATACCAAAAAAGCATTACTAAAACACATTTGATCCCTCTCACAGATGAGACGAAAATAATGTTTTATAACGCGTACATTTTGCCAATATTCGATTACTGTTGTACAATTTGGGGAAAAGATAGCAAAAACTATATTAAAGTGACATTAGGCGCATCTTACTGCACATACATGTAGTGTATTTTTGGTGATAGTTTTATAAAAGCAATTTTCCGTTGCTGTACATTTAAATGTGTTAAACTAATGATAATGCCGCATTAGTATTCGAAGTTGGTGCTTTACAAAAAAAAAATTGGACTAATCAAATAATAATTCCTTTCTTGGCAGTGACCTCCCTTGTGATATTAGTGTTTTTCGGCAGTGAAAGGGAAGCAATTCCTGCATGCAGTTGTTTGTTTCTTAAATTGACTCTCCCAGTCAAAATAGGAAAAGTGATATTTGGAAAGTTTTTATTTCGTACTGGTAGCAGGAAGAGTTTGTTGTATTGGGTTAAAAGCTATTATTTTTCCTACCCTTTGTACACACACCTATTTCAGCTGGATTTTTACTTGAAAAAAATGTGCATAATTCCACTTTAACAAAATAAACATGCTACAAAAACGAGTTGCAAAACTTATCCTAATTAAGCCGATGAAGTCGTCAACATGAGGATTATACATGTATAAACAATTAAAATGGCTTTCTTTTACTGATAGGTGCAAAAACAACACTGCTGTTCTTGTGTATAAAGTTATGAATCATATGTCGCTATCATATATGTCAGAGATTTTGATTTTTTTTCTCTCCAAAAACGAAAAACATAATCTGCGATCTTCTGTGCACAACGATCTTGTTTTACATAGAATACCCCGAATTAATTATTATATAAAGATTCATTCTCGTAACATTTAAATTCAAATTCAAGAACTATCTTTAAGTTATAAGTTGCACTTAACAACTGCAGACTGAGTATATGTTTTGTTCTATACTAAATTTACTTCTACAAATATATTTCCTCACTAACCTTTGGACTAAATTTTTGAGTGTGTATGTCGTATCAAAAGAAAGTTTCAACAATTTAAACAATTTTTGCCTAACTTTTGTCATTTCTAACTTTGCCAAACAAATAAATGAAATGTGTACATGTAGCTATCAAGTCATATTTTGTTTCATAATTCTTTATCGACAGTACATGTATGTTGTTGTTGTTGTTGCATTTTAATTCTTCTTTTACAGTGTTGAAGGCCATATGGAAATAAGATGTATTTTGATTTACATGTAAATCCTTTTATGTCTGATATGTAACCTTCATGAAATAAAGATTTTTTTATTATTATTATTATTATTATTATTATTATTATTATTATTATCATAAATGCGAGGTTTTGCTTCAATTTTATATCATAGCACTTTCCGCCCCGATTTCATGGCGGAGTTTTTGGAAGCGGTCTACAAGCTATTTTAAGAACATCTCCTTATGAAATTTTCCGTCAGAAAAATAGATTTATATTCATTTCTCAATCAAATTTAAACCGAAAAGTCTTGCTTGCGTCTAAGTCATTATTATATTAAAATTTAATACATTTAAACATACACGGGTAGAATTTTCTGGCTTAAGTCATGTAAACATTTTTATGTGCTGGAAACTTTGCAACGTAACGTCATCATGCACAACAAAAATGTAAAAAAATAAAATAAATGAGTGAATGAGAAATTAGAAGCAACATGATGTCTAAATAGTTTTGCGGCAAATTTTGTTACACACTCGACAGACACGCATGTGTTTTTGTAAACACTGTACAACACGTTGTGCTACTTTGGGTTAACTGCGCGTGTTGATAACGTTAGAAAGCAGACTGAGCTGTAACATGAAAGTGCAATTTCTATTGGCCTATAAACAGAGGTTACGCGCAGGGGTCACCGTGTCTACTCACATGCGCATGGACTTTAATTTTTTTTTTTTTTTTTGCTAATGAGAGGTCGATTTTTAGCGTTCTCATATGATGTTAATATACCTGGGGTTGAACACGACATGTCTGCTTTATGTCTATGAAAATATATTTGTACGCGTTCAAAACACAATCCCACAGTGGCCTGAACGCGAATGTTGGTGGTAAAATAAAAACATTTCAAACCTGGTAAAAATGTGTCCAAGCTCATTTTCAAGGATGTCTTAAAGTGTCAGCATTTGCCTCGGACGTCTGAGTTTTCAACATTCAGGAGCTGTCGACATAGCCTTAAAATTCATATAGACAAAACATGTGCCATACGGTAGCTGTCGTTTCTATGGAAGGCCAAACCTGTCCCAACCCGCATATACGGTTTATTACGATATGGACGTTCAAAGGATATTAGAAATATAGCGCAGTATTTTTTTCTCAATAATATTGCAAAAATAAGAAAGGCTTTCTAGTATGTCAGCATTGTTTTAGAGTGAATACAGCATGATTATCAAACCATCTATGTGACTACATCAGTAAATTCTAAGTTATTCTTGGACTTAAATTTAAGTTACTGAACATAGTTATGATCCAAAGCACTCACTAGCCGCCGAGAGAGTAGTTTAGCATATACTTCAAGCTTCTTTAAACTGTCTGAAATTTACATATTTAATAACGAAGAAACAAATATAGAGGTTCCAGTATTATTTCCTGTAAAGTATATCGGTTTAATTTTTTGTTAAAACTTTATACACTAACAAATAATAAAGCATTACAAGCACTTTTGAAATTCCAATTTATAAGCATATTGTGTAACGGTTTAAAAGTGTCATTATTTCAATATTCCTAAGTTGTTCGCATAGCCTTTCAGTTTATACAGATAAAACGTTTTCCTTACGGTAACTGTCGCTTCTATGGAAAGCGAAACCTGTCTTATCCCGCGTATTAAGTTAATTGCGGTATTGGTGTCGAAATGAATTTTGTATGTAAGGCTGGTCTTCTCGGTTTATTTTATTTTTTGCATTTAGTGTGTGTCAGTTGTTGAAAGTAGGACTGAACAAACATACGACTTCTGTAATTTAGAAACAATATTCCACAATTCATTATTTAAAGTGACATTATGCGCATTTTTTTCAAATAAAAATCCAGCTGAATATGGTGTGTGTACAAACGCGTAGAGGAAATAATAGCTTTTAACCCAATACACCAAACTTTTCACGCTACCAGTATGAAGTAATAACTTTCCAAATATTGATTTTCTTATTTGACTGGGAGAGTCAATTTAAGAAAAGAATAGTTGCTTCCCTTCCACTGCCGAAATCTCTACAAACATCATTTTATGAGTCCGATTGTTTTATATCTAAAGCACCAACTTCAAATACTAATGCGGCATAACCATTAATTTAACACATTAAATTTAAATGAACAGCAACCAAAAATTGCTTTTATAAAACTGTCACCAAAATACACTATAATTATGCAGAAAGATGCGCATAACGTCACTTTAATTAAAGGAAATTCTCAAACATGTAGCTGTTAAATTGTACGTGAAACGTCCTCGCTTTGTATGTCCGCATTTGTCCGGTAACCGCATCAGCAGCGAAAAGTGGCAAGCTCCGTCAATGTCTTCGGACAGAGACCAGATCAGGTGGTGTAAGTGGTTGGCCACTTGTCTCTTGTTCCTTTTATTATGTTTACAATTGTATCCGTATTAACTTCTTTGCTCTAAATATTGTTTGTTTGTGGATTTCAGGTTGCTTTGCCGAAGAATAAAGATAAAGATACACCGGTGTTCGCGTTTTTTCCCGTCCTGTCCGGTATGTGTTGTTTTCTTTAATTAGTTAGTTTTTTTTGTTTTTCATTTAACATGATGTGCTGCCGTTCCGTGAGTCTTACCGTAGCGCTGCAGTCTGAGCACCATACCTTGGCCTTGGCAGCTTGAACCGCCCTCGCTTTGCCTGCCCGCTTTTGTCCGGTCCGGTCCGATAACCGCATCAGCAGCGAAAAGTGGCAAGCTCCGTCCGTGTGTTTGGGCAGAGAGCAGAGGAGGGTGTGTTAGTGGTTGGCCACTTGCCTTTTGTTCCTTTTCTTATGTTTGCAGGTATATCCGTATTAACTTCATTGCTCTACTAACAGTGGTTTGTTTGTGAATTTCAGGTGGCTTTGCCGAAGAATACAGATGAAGATACACCGGTATTCGCGTCCGTACCGCGCCGTTTTTTCCCGTCCTGTCCGGTATGTGTAGTTTTCTTTAATTAGTTTTCTTTTGTTTTTCATTTAACATGATGTGCTGCCGTTCCGTGAGTCTTACCGTAGCGCTGCAGTCTGAGCACCATACCTTGGCCTTGGCAGCTTGAACCGCCCTCGCTTTGCCTGCCCGCTTTTGTCCGGTCCGGTCCGATAACCGCATCAGCAGCGAAAAGTGGCAAGCTCCGTCCGTGTGTTTGGGCAGAGAGCAGAGGAGGGTGTGTTAGTGGTTGGCCACTTGCCTTTTGTTCCTTTTCTTATGTTTGCAGGTATATCCGTATTAACTTCATTGCTCTACTAACAGTGGTTTGTTTGTGAATTTCAGGTGGCTTTGCCGAAGAATACAGATGAAGATACACCGGTATTCGCGTCCGTTCCGCGCCGTTTTTTCCCGTCCTGTCCGGTATGTGTAGTTTTCTTTTAATTAGTTTTCTTTTGTTTTTCATTTAACATGATGTGCTGCCGTTCCGTGAGTCTTACCGTAGCGCTGCAGTCTGAGCACCATACCTTGGCCTTGGCAGCTTGAACCGCCCTCGCTTTGCCTGCCCGCTTTTGTCCGGTCCGGTCCGATAACCGCATCAGCAGCGAAAAGTGGCAAGCTCCGTCCGTGTGTTTGGGCAGAGAGCAGAGGAGGGTGTGTTAGTGGTTGGCCACTTGCCTTTTGTTCCTTTTCTTATGTTTGCAGGTATATCCGTATTAACTTCATTGCTCTACTAACAGTGGTTTGTTTGTGAATTTCAGGTGGCTTTGCCGAAGAATACAGATGAAGATACACCGGTATTCGCGTCCGTACCGCGCCGTTTTTTCCCGTCCTGTCCGGTATGTGTAGTTTTCTTTAATTAGTTTTCTTTTGTTTTTCATTTAACATGATGTGCTGCCGTTCCGTGAGTCTTACCGTAGCGCTGCAGTCTGAGCACCATACCTTGGCCTTGGCAGCTTGAACCGCCCTCGCTTTGCCTGCCCGCTTTTGTCCGGTCCGGTCCGATAACCGCATCAGCAGCGAAAAGTGGCAAGCTCCGTCCGTGTGTTTGGGCAGAGAGCAGAGGAGGGTGTGTTAGTGGTTGGCCACTTGCCTTTTGTTCCTTTTCTTATGTTTGCAGGTATATCCGTATTAACTTCATTGCTCTACTAACAGTGGTTTGTTTGTGAATTTCAGGTGGCTTTGCCGAAGAATACAGATGAAGATACACCGGTATTCGCGTCCGTACCGCGCCGTTTTTTCCCGTCCTGTCCGGTATGTGTAGTTTTCTTTAATTATTTTTTCTTTTGTTTTTCATTTAACATGATGTGCTGCCGTTCCGTGAGTCTTACCGTAGCGCTGCAGTCTGAGCACCATACCTTGGCCTTGGCAGCTTGAACCGCCCTCGCTTTGCCTGCCCGCTTTTGTCCGGTCCGGTCCGATAACCGCATCAGCAGCGAAAAGTGGCAAGCTCCGTCCGTGTGTTTGGGCAGAGAGCAGAGGAGGGTGTGTTAGTGGTTGGCCACTTGCCTTTTGTTCCTTTTCTTATGTTTGCAGGTATATCCGTATTAACTTCATTGCTCTACTAACAGTGGTTTGTTTGTGAATTTCAGGTGGCTTTGCCGAAGAATACAGATGAAGATACACCGGTATTCGCGTCCGTACCGCGCCGTTTTTTCCCGTCCTGTCCGGTATGTGTAGTTTTCTTTAATTAGTTTTCTTTTGTTTTTCATTTAACATGATGTGCTGCCATTCCGTGAGTCTTACCGTAGCGCTGCAGTCTGAGCACCATACCTTGGCCTTGGCAGCTTGAACCGCCCTCGCTTTGCCTGCCCGCTTTTGTCCGGTCCGGTCCGATAACCGCATCAGCAGCGAAAAGTGGCAAGCTCCGTCCGTGTGTTTGGGCAGAGAGCAGAGGAGGGTGTGTTAGTGGTTGGCCACTTGCCTTTTGTTCCTTTTCTTATGTTTGCAGGTATATCCGTATTAACTTCATTGCTCTACTAACAGTGGTTTGTTTGTGAATTTCAGGTGGCTTTGCCGAAGAATACAGATGAAGATACACCGGTATTCGCGTCCGTTCCGCGCCGTTTTTTCCCGTCCTGTCCGGTATGTGTAGTTTTCTTTTAATTAGTTTTCTTTTGTTTTTCATTTAACATGATGTGCTGCCATTCCGTGAGTCTTACCGTAGCGCTGCAGTCTGAGCACCATACCTTGGCCTTGGCAGCTTGAACCGCCCTCGCTTTGCCTGCCCGCTTTTGTCCGGTCCGGTCCGATAACCGCATCAGCAGCGAAAAGTGGCAAGCTCCGTCCGTGTGTTTGGGCAGAGAGCAGAGGAGGGTGTGTTAGTGGTTGGCCACTTGCCTTTTGTTCCTTTTCTTATGTTTGCAGGTATATCCGTATTAACTTCATTGCTCTACTAACAGTGGTTTGTTTGTGAATTTCAGGTGGCTTTGCCGAAGAATACAGATGAAGATACACCGGTATTCGCGTCCGTACCGCGCCGTTTTTTCCCGTCCTGTCCGGTATGTGTAGTTTTCTTTAATTAGTTTTCTTTTGTTTTTCATTTAACATGATGTGCTGCCGTTCCGTGAGTCTTACCGTAGCGCTGCAGTCTGAGCACCATACCTTGGCCTTGGCAGCTTGAACCGCCCTCGCTTTGCCTGCCCGCTTTTGTCCGGTCCGGTCCGATAACCGCATCAGCAGCGAAAAGTGGCAAGCTCCGTCCGTGTGTTTGGGCAGAGAGCAGAGGAGGGTGTGTTAGTGGTTGGCCACTTGCCTTTTGTTCCTTTTCTTATGTTTGCAGGTATATCCGTATTAACTTCATTGCTCTACTAACAGTGGTTTGTTTGTGAATTTCAGGTGGCTTTGCCGAAGAATACAGATGAAGATACACCGGTATTCGCGTCCGTACCGCGCCGTTTTTTCCCGTCCTGTCCGGTATGTGTAGTTTTCTTTAATTAGTTTTCTTTTGTTTTTCATTTAACATGATGTGCTGCCGTTCCGTGAGTCTTACCGTAGCGCTGCAGTCTGAGCACCATACCTTGGCCTTGGCAGCTTGAACCGCCCTCGCTTTGCCTGCCCGCTTTTGTCCGGTCCGGTCCGATAACCGCATCAGCAGCGAAAAGTGGCAAGCTCCGTCCGTGTGTTTGGGCAGAGAGCAGAGGAGGGTGTGTTAGTGGTTGGCCACTTGCCTTTTGTTCCTTTTCTTATGTTTGCAGGTATATCCGTATTAACTTCATTGCTCTACTAACAGTGGTTTGTTTGTGAATTTCAGGTGGCTTTGCCGAAGAATACAGATGAAGATACACCGGTATTCGCGTCCGTACCGCGCCGTTTTTCCCGTCCTGTCCGGTATGTGTAGTTTTCTTTAATTAGTTTTCTTTTGTTTTTCATTTAACATGATGTGCTGCCGTTCCGTGAGTCTTACCGTAGCGCTGCAGTCGCTGAGCACCATACCTTGGCCTTGGCAGCTTGAACCGCCCTCGCTTTGCCTGCCCGCTTTTGTCCGGTCCGGTCCGATAACCGCATCAGCAGCGAAAAGTGGCAAGCTCCGTCCGTGTGTTTGGGCAGAGAGCAGAGGAGGGTGTGTTAGTGGTTGGCCACTTGCCTTTTGTTCCTTTTCTTATGTTTGCAGGTATATCCGTATTAACTTCATTGCTCTACTAACAGTGGTTTGTTTGTGAATTTCAGGTGGCTTTGCCGAAGAATACAGATGAAGATACACCGGTATTCGCGTCCGTACCGCGCCGTTTTTCCCGTCCTGTCCGGTATGTGTAGTTTTCTTTAATTAGTTTTCTTTTTGTTTTTCATTTAACATGATGTGCTGCCGTTCCGTGAGTCTTACCGTAGCGCTGCAGTCTGAGCACCATACCTTGGCCTTGGCAGCTTGAACCGCCCTCGCTTTGCCTGCCCGCTTTTGTCCGGTCCGGTCCGATAACCGCATCAGCAGCGAAAAGTGGCAAGCTCCGTCCGTGTGTTTGGGCAGAGAGCAGAGGAGGGTGTGTTAGTGGTTGGCCACTTGCCTTTTGTTCCTTTTCTTATGTTTGCAGGTATATCCGTATTAACTTCATTGCTCTACTAACAGTGGTTTGTTTGTGAATTTCAGGTGGCTTTGCCGAAGAATACAGATGAAGATACACCGGTA
This sequence comes from Saxidomus purpurata, assembly GCA_022818135.1. Classification (NCBI taxonomy): domain Eukaryota; kingdom Metazoa; phylum Mollusca; class Bivalvia; order Venerida; family Veneridae; genus Saxidomus; species Saxidomus purpurata. Next base: position 16,694 of record JAFMSR010001708.1, read on the forward strand.
TTCGCGTCCGTACCGCGCCGTTTTTTCCCGTCCTGTCCGGTATGTGTAGTTTTCTTTTAATTAGTTTTCTTTTGTTTTTCATTTAACATGATGTGCTGCCGTTCCGTGAGTCTTACCGTAGCGCTGCAGTCTGAGCACCATACCTTGGCCTTGGCAGCTTGAACCGCCCTCGCTTTGCCTGCCCGCTTTTGTCCGGTCCGGTCGCGATAACCGCATCAGCAGCGAAAAGTGGCAAGCTCCGTCCGTGTGTTTGGGCAGAGAGCAGAGGAGGGTGTGTTAGTGGTTGGCCACTTGCCTTTTGTTCCTTTTCTTATGTTTGCAGGTATATCCGTATTAACTTCATTGCTCTACTAACAGTGGTTTGTTTGTGAATTTCAGGTGGCTTTGCCGAAGAATACAGATGAAGATACACCGGTATTCGCGTCCGTACCGCGCCGTTTTTTCCCGTCCTGTCCGGTATGTGTAGTTTTCTTTAATTTAGTTTTCTTTTGTTTTTCATTTAACATGATGTGCTGCCATTCCGTGAGTCTTACCGTAGCGCTGCAGTCTGAGCACCATACCTTGGCCTTGGCAGCTTGAACCGCCCTCGCTTTGCCTGCCCGCTTTTGTCCGGTCCGGTCCGATAACCGCATCAGCAGCGAAAAGTGGCAAGCTCCGTCCGTGTGTTTGGGCAGAGAGCAGAGGAGGGTGTGTTAGTGGTTGGCCACTTGCCTTTTGTTCCTTTTCTTATGTTTGCAGGTATATCCGTATTAACTTCATTGCTCTACTAACAGTGGTTTGTTTGTGAATTTCAGGTGGCTTTGCCGAAGAATACAGATGAAGATACACCGGTATTCGCGTCCGTACCGCGCCGTTTTTTCCCGTCCTGTCCGGTATGTGTAGTTTTCTTTAATTAGTTTTCTTTTGTTTTTCATTTAACATGATGTGCTGCCATTCCGTGAGTCTTACCGTAGCGCTGCAGTCTGAGCACCATACCTTGGCCTTGGCAGCTTGAACCGCCCTCGCTTTGCCTGCCCGCTTTTGTCCGGTCCGGTCCGATAACCGCATCAGCAGCGAAAAGTGGCAAGCTCCGTCCGTGTGTTTGGGCAGAGAGCAGAGGAGGGTGTGTTAGTGGTTGGCCACTTGCCTTTTGTTCCTTTTCTTATGTTTGCAGGTATATCCGTATTAACTTCATTGCTCTACTAACAGTGGTTTGTTTGTGAATTTCAGGTGGCTTTGCCGAAGAATACAGATGAAGATACACCGGTATTCGCGTCCGTACCGCGCCGTTTTTTCCCGTCCTGTCCGGTATGTGTAGTTTTCTTTAATTAGTTTTCTTTTGTTTTTCATTTAACATGATGTGCTGCCATTCCGTGAGTCTTACCGTAGCGCTGCAGTCTGAGCACCATACCTTGGCCTTGGCAGCTTGAACCGCCCTCGCTTTGCCTGCCCGCTTTTGTCCGGTCCGGTCCGATAACCGCATCAGCAGCGAAAAGTGGCAAGCTCCGTCCGTGTGTTTGGGCAGAGAGCAGAGGAGGGTGTGTTAGTGGTTGGCCACTTGCCTTTTGTTCCTTTTCTTATGTTTGCAGGTATATCCGTATTAACTTCATTGCTCTACTAACAGTGGTTTGTTTGTGAATTTCAGGTGGCTTTGCCGAAGAATACAGAAGATGTCGATGTTCGCGGTACTTTTCTTCAATCAAGTGCGTGTTTGTGGATTTCAGATGTGTTTGTCGAAAAATACAGGGGAAGATTACTTTGTTGATGTCCGTTGTTTGACTGTTGCCTTGGTTCTTACTGAAATGAGACCTTACGGAGATGTAGTTTCTTTCATTATTCTGTATAGAAATCTTAAAAATTCGGGTAGTCTGAAACTAGTAGTGCGGATTTAATTTAACTTGCAACATATAAGGTTTTTTGTCATTGTTAAGTAATAATTCTCTAGGAGATACATGTAAGCCCAAATAGGGGTGTAGAACTTTTAAAGATTCTTTTCTTCTGATACAGACAGACTTTTCCAGTTGTTCTTTTTCAGTTATTTGTTTCATTTTGTCGGGGATATAAATTCACTCGTTATTAAAGAATATTGTACATTGATGTTTTCTTGGATAAACCACGTACCTGTATAATTAATGTTTACACACATCCATATATTTACAGACAAGATACTATTTATGTTGACATGATTGCAAACTATATACATTTAGTTGTGTTTTTTTTTTCAGGTAAAAAAGTTGCAAGAGAACAGTTACATTATTGATACTGCCTTTTAAGATTCGATTACAGATGTGGGTCACAAAAACACAGAACCGGAAATTTGCTGCTAACTTCCATCGTCAAAATTTATAGCCGACGAATCTAAAACCAGGCAATCTTGAAGTAAGATATAAACACTATCAGCTGTACAGCACTTTGTTTCTATTACGATTATCAAATTAACGTTTAAATAAGAATGAGAGGTACTTGTTGAATATAGTTGCTATATTACATCTGTATAGGGATTAAACAATAAATGATATCCTCGCGATCGCAAAGTCTTATGCGTTTACATACTTATTGTAGATTTCCCGAGAACAGGCAGATTCCTGACTCCGATTCCTGACTCCGTGCTTATAGATATCTCAAATTCAGGTTTTTTAATTAAAGCACCGATAAGCACTCGGCATTTAGCACAAAACCGCCACTTGAACATGAAACCGTGCTCAAGGATTTTTATAAGCACGGGGTCTGGTCGATGGCCTTATGATCGGAGAGACACGGGTTCGATCACCTTAAGTGCCTAGTACACAATATATAAAATATTGTAAAATATGACTTCTATAAAAATGATGAAACATTTGCAATTAAAGCTACATTTACATTTCAGGTACCAAGACGTCTTACACATGCAGAACTGGAAGATACACTCACGGAATAGTTGATGGCAAATAATGAATGGGGTAGAATGCACTATTTCTTGTTTTTGAACACAACGTAAATGTCAGTAGCTCACTAAAGCTAATGAAATGATCATGCATATTCATAATCTACAATGTACATGTATTTACACTCGTCTCGCGAAAATTTCAAATGCACTTGTTCATCTTTCAATATTTGAAAGTTGCATTAATAGTAGCTCATATGGTAGCTGATTGAAACTTGTCTGTCTGAATAGCAAACTGCAGATATTGATCTCAGTGCGCAGACGTGAAGGATGATCATGATCTACACTGGTTGCAAAGAGAAAATTATTTGACGCCAGCAGCATATGAGTTGATTGTGACACTTCAAGTCAGCGACTCTAACCACTCGACCACGGAGGTACTTCCGTGAAGTTATTTGCTTGATTATTTATTTAGAAATTTGAATTAAAAAAATTAAAGTTTTGCATTATTTTCAATGGGTTCAATGTCAGCTGTATATATTTTTTTCATTTTTTCTGAAACTTACAATCGATTTGTCTGGGTTTTTTTCAGGATTTGATTTCTACATGGAAGGATATAAAGTTTCCACTCCAGCAAGCATGCCAGCTGATATGTATATGTAGCAACCAAAGACATAGTTCAGGCTTCCAAAACTTTCACTGCAGATGTATTTATATATACATGTATGTTTCATGCACTGCCAAAGCAAATGAACAAGGCACGGCGGAATTATTTAATTACTGTTGATTTTGAGTGATAGTGGTCGTCGAATTTTTACTGATATATAGTGCTGAAGATGAGAATTGTTGTATGCACGTCTGCTGACTGTTTTAGTCTCAGTTAATATACAAACGTGCTTGATTTACTACAAAATTAACACGGGGTAAAACCAGAAACGACAGTTAACCAAAACAGACGACAACTAGATACCATTTTCCGCAAAACTCTTCACAGAGACACTTCAACTTGCTTTCAAATCTAATCACAGGACATGCTCTGGATATAGAGTTTCATGTTTTAGAGCCAAATGTTAAATCTATAAATGTTGTGCAATTTTTATGTGCCAGGTCCGTTAATTTTGAGGACCATTGATCCAGTTTGGATGTTATACTTACTCTTGATATTTATATTATCATGAAAGATGACGGTAAACTGGCTGTCATTTGAACAAGAAAAACAAATTACAGTAAACACCGGTTATAACGAACTTCTTGGGGTCATTTAAATGTGTTCCTTATATCCGGAGTTTGTTATATCCATATTTTTTCATGTAAAATAAAGAAGAAAAAAACTAGGGCGGAGAAAATTTGTTCCTTATATCCGGATTTTCGCTTTATCCGGAGTCGTTATATACGGAGTTTACTGTATTTCTAACCTTGCTGTAGAAATCGATAGTAGACTCAAAGGCAAAAGAAACGCATTTTTTTCAATTTTTTATTATATATAGAAAATGTAAGCACGCATATTTTCGTGAAATCAAACAGGTGGTGAATGTCCCTATCATACTTCTTAAAGTCAAGATGAACTGACTTATGCAAAAACAGTTTACATTATCACCATCACTCAGTAATTGAGTGCATAAAGTTTGAGTGCAAAGGTAAAGTTGCGTGTCTCTGGCCGGTGAGTATATATGATATACTAAAGCAGTATTTTTTCAATGATAAGAAACGCTTTCTCACAATACTTAATATAAGTCCGAAAGAAGGCAATAAAACGTTCAAATTTATACAATTCTAATATATAATCTAGTCTGCGGTTTGACTTTACGTTACATAAAGTAGGGAAGGCATACGCATCTCTATAGATATTTCAAAATTAAATGTTTCAGATCTCCAATTTTATTCATAATTTTGTTATTTATATTTAAAGCTATATTACTGCTTAAAATGACCAGAAAAAGTGCGGTCAAGAAAAGTTCTTAAAACAAGAAAAATGTTTAGAAAATTTATTAAAAATAAGTTATGCTTAACCATTTCTTTCATTAGTACATGCAAACACAAATTTATCATATCTAATTGATGGAAAAATACTTTACGACCTGGCGAGTCAAAAACGATATTTGTCATTTTCAACTACATGTATGTTCAATAGGAATAAAACTGTTGTATGTATTTTTGTTATTTAGCTATAACTTTCGCAATGCTTGTTTTTCAATGATACTAAACCATTGGTGAATGTATTGCATTAAATTGCGATTATGAGTTGAAGGGTATGATCACTTTAAATTTACTGCTACATTTATCTCAATTTGAAACGGTGTTAGGTCTCAATGTTTTATTTCGTCGAAATAGTATTTGAAAAAGAAGCTTTTTCTTTAACCGTTCTTCCTGTTCACACGTGTACGTCGACATCCTCTGTCGCGGCAGGTTGTAAGCTATGCAGTTTAAACTAGAGTATGAATTAATAACAATGATAACAATAACACTGATAACAATAACACTGATAACAATAACAATGATAACAATAACAATGATAACAATAACAACCACAAATAACATAAGTCTACTGTAAACCATGTCAGTAATTTTCGCTCTTTTCATAGACTCCACATTCCACCGCACAATATAATATACAGAATCGTTGAATCTTGTTTTCAGAAATAAGAATTCACGTTCTTTGTGTTGTTTTGTTGTTTATGAAGATGAAGTCGCAAAATACCCGCCCATCAAATAACGGAACGAAAATTGATCTGAAAATTCACTGGTTTACAGTAACTTTAAATTATGTATCTTAAACTGCGTTAGCTACACCCTGTTGAATGTGCGGCACTGCGGCTGTGGGATGATGACATACACGAGAGCAACAAGAACGTAAGTAAATTATAAGAAATAAGTGAAAAAAACGTGACTATAACTGTTGAAAGCTTTACACAGTTCAAGTTCAATCAAAAGACATGTACTACATTAATTTAAAAGGTCTAGTAATTCAATGTTGAAAATACTTGTAATAAACAATTTAATTAAAGTGATCTCACCCTTCAAACTAACTATCATAATCAAAGTTTAAGAAAAGCATTAAGCAATGGTTTTCACTCTGAGAAAAACGAGTGTTGGAACCAAAATTTTACCTAAAGTAAACGGATCTGTTTAACAGTTATTTCCATTGAATACAGTTGAAATCCTTTTGGACTATTCTTGTGAATAATATTTACTTTGTCGCGTAATAGCATTCCATTTACGGTTAGTTGAACCGCTCAAGTTAAGAATAAGATTGTGTGTAGAGGGTGACCAATAGTCAATTGTTGACAATGATATTAAAGTAAAGGTGGTAAGGTAAATGTACTAGACAGGTTTGTCAGTTCTAGCGTGCACACCCAATACTCGTGTGCAATCAAGTTTAAAAAATTTAATCAAATAATATGTATAAAATTGTTAATTTTCGTGTGAAGTCCACACACGCCATTGAGAAAAGCGCTGACTGTTTTTGGACACAGGTTTTCAGAGTTCATGCTCTGTTTTTTCCTGGACCTCGCGTCTTTTCGAGGATATGGGGTTTTTTTCCGATATGAACATAGATAAAGGAAATAGAGAGTATCTTGTATTTTATACATTTGTGTACGCATTTAGACGATAAATAATGCATCTCTTGTATTATAAGTAAAGAAAATATTGTATTTTTCTATTAACAGGGATTGTTTATGTAAAATGCATTCAGAGAATTGTTTGGTATAAAGCCAATGTATAGTCTAAGGTTGATGTAATACATCTACATGATTATATAATATAGAGGTACATGTATAAAATAGTATGTATGTGGAAATAAACGGTCCCGTAGCCAGTTGTGCACGGCTACTGGGCGAAACATATTTATGTGTTACTTCATAATTCATTTTAAGTGAAAACTTGAAAATCGACATACAGTAAACACCGTATATAACGAATCCCTTGGTCCTATTTAATTTTATTCGCTATATCCGGAGTTTGTTATATCCGTATATCATTTTCATATTATAATTAAGAAAGAAAAAACATTGGGTCCAGAAAATATGTTCGTTATATTCAGAATTTCGTTATATCCAGAGTCGTTATATACGGAGTTTACTGTATTGTCACTTCTGCTAAGATCTGCTTAAATGATTAAAGTCCCTTGATCACGTTGGATGTATTATCGTTGTTGTAGGAGTTTAACGCCCATTCCAAACGTTATTTTGATAATTTTAACACGTGGACAGTTTATCTTACAATTCTTCCTGGGAAGAATCCGTACTAAACTCCTATCCTCCGTAAGAAACTGCCCAATTTTTCAAATTACGAAACATTGTTGGTACCAGGGCTCGAACCCATGACCCTAAGTCAAAGAAAGGAAACCGATTTCAAATCAACTACTCCAATCACTCGATCACGAGTTATGTCTTATCGGCAAAATAGACCCTTATTTATACTTTTTGCTTTTTAGAAAGAAGATATGTGTTATAAAAACAGTGCAAAAAATGCTTCCTGACACTATTTTTTCTTAAAGAAGTGATATTGATACGAAAGAATGGTATGTACATCATTGTTTAGGGTAAATAGAACGCAATTAAATTTCTATTGATAAATTCATATATTCTTTTTGAGTAAGTCCAAAGTGATTATGGGACTTTAAAATTATTTAGTTCTGTTGAAATGGTACTCAGGATCAGGGAATATACTCAGTACCGTTAAGTTCCAGCTTTTTAGGTGTCGTAAAAAGTCTTGATTGGTGGTTCGTTTTTTTCAGACAAAATGTGAATAAACTGTTGAAAGATAATTACCAGGCACTCATTTATAAGTAAATAATTCAGGATAAACCCGTAAAGCTAATTTTCGGTTTCCGAACATTACGAATAAAATCATGCTGGGTTTGAAAACAAACATATATTTTAAACTAAATCGAAGACCCCGAATAGCTCTGTTGGTAGAGCCTTAAGATGTAAATGTCTGAGGTTCCCGGTTCGAATCTTTCATCAGGCCTGACGTTTCAGGTTTTAGTATCTTAACAAATAAGTTTGTGTATATTTGGCCATACAGCAACTTTTCAAGATTCGTGCAATTTCATTCTTTATCCTTCTGCAGGTATATAGGAAAAACAGATCTCATGGAATATAAGTAATCAAAATTGATGCATAAAAAGTGTCACATAGCCATCCACTTTAAATTTTAAAAAAATGAAACCATTTGATCAGGATTCGGACTACTGAAACCATGCCTACAAGTTAGACATCTTACCTCTACGGAACTGTCTATATGGTGCTGAAACGTATGTGTTCGATATATAATCAACTGAAATAACGAAAACACACAATCGAACGTAACCGAAGAAATGAGTGCCATGTAATAATTGTCACACAATAGACTAATTATCAATGTTGTGCCATGTCAATATGCTGTATATGCATACGACCTATTAAATTATCTGTTCTGTTCTGTTCTGTTTTGTTCCTTACTATTATATATCTACCCATCTCAATTGCTAGCCGACAAGAAGATAAACCACCAGAGCCCATAACGATTGTTTTAGTGTCATTAAACAAGACAGTGTATGCTTGATGGGC
>JAFMSR010001709.1:0-24989 GCA_022818135.1 Saxidomus purpurata
CCTGGACAGAACTTGAACTAGCAGATTCATGGCAGTCAACCTGGCAAACGATTTTCTGTAAATTGCCGAAATCATAAAGAATAATACCTTACCTGGTAAAATCATAAAACTGAGAAATAGAATTAAACTATTCTAAAAGGGCAATAAAGACACTGTTGTACAAAATTTATCTTGGGTGACTTAATTAATAGTTGATGAATACAGCTTGAAGCTGGTTAGATAGAAACTGTTCACACAGCACCTTTGATTTACTCACCCAAGTTTTGCCTTCTGTTTGATAGTTTCAATAAGGAATTTCCACCTCCTCCCATGACCTTTGTTACTCATGACCTTAGCAAATAACTTCTCCCAGTTCATTATACGCTTCTCCTTGGCTATTCTCTTTGACTAAATAACAAAAAAATATTATGATTTTATCTTTTTGTTAAATAATCTGTCAATGTCCACCTATTAAAAGATTCTTTGATTTTTAATTGGTTTAAGCCATAGAAAAATATAGTGAAATATTTATAATGATGCTTTTGACAGCCTCTCTACTCTACCTGTGTTTAGTTGGTGATTTGTCCTTTGTCTATGTCTAGTGACGGTGAAGTAAATGTATAGATAATCTGATAATGTTATGATATTAAAAATATCATTACAGTTAGCTCAAAAGTTGTATATTGTTGAAGCTAAGGAGCTTTGATCTTATTCTTTGTTAAATTTATGCAAACAGCAAAAAACAACAAATAAGAATCTTCCAGCCAATGCAACATGTTTCAACTTAAACATATATTCTAACACGACCAGCAAATAACCTACATACATGTAGAACAAATTCTATTTGGGTTATTCTGCAATAAATGGACAATGAATGAGGCTGCGCCCGCATCGTGTTTGGGCTGTTCAATTTATCCGACGTATACAGGATTTTACATGGTATACTGCGGATGACTTGGTTGTCCCGACCAGAGGAAAAGCAGGGGGGATCCAATGGATGACATACATCCAGTTAACTTGATTAATGTTACAGTACCATTGACACTGACTTCATTTATTTACTGCTTTGTTGTTGTTGTTTTGTTAACACAGTGACATCATTTATCAAAAGAAACAGTGACATCATTTATCTATACTTGATAACAATGTCCCATGAAAATTCGAACCATTTCTGAAAATGAAATTCCTGTTTCGTTTACTTAAAAATTGTTAAAGTTTTTTCTTTCTTGTGATACTGTAGTTTACGTTGGTAGAAAATCTGAATACCGGCGTATACATCTTTCATGAATAAAAGTCACGTTAAAGTAGCGTCATTACAGTCTTCGCAGGAGGAATCTTGAACGGCAAAATCTAGGTGCGTGTAATATAAGTTCGATAAAAATAGTTCTCTCATTTTCTTCAAATGTTGTTTCAAATAAATCATGTTAGAATCAAATAATAAGTATCCAAGTTTGGTTTATGATAACCCTCGTTTGTCGGTCTTATGCATACTAATATATCACTCAGGCCTCAGCCTTCGTGATATATTTTTACGCATAAGAACTCCAAACTCCGGTTATTCTACTATAAACCAAACATGGATGCATATTTTTTCTTAAATATACTTTATCACCATATTAAATGTGTGATATGTGAAATAATTTAAATTAATATGTCTTACATGAGCATCTACAAGCTGTAAACGTTTGATTGCAATGTTCAACTGTCTTTGTTTGGCCTCGTAATCTTCATGTAATTTCTTCAGTGCTGCACTTTTCTCCTCCCATGGTGTAGAATACACTCTCACAAGTCTCAGCAGTTCATTTACAGGCATGTTCATGTCACTAACACTGTCAATAAACATAGTCAGATATGTATAAAATCTGATAAACAAAAAGAATAAGGTACGTGGAACACACAGACAAGACGGGTCAGGTTTAAATACTTTTAATATGATACCGACGTTTCGGCTATACAATAGTCTTCATCAGGGTGGTATAAACTCTGTATAACAGAACTAATGAGTATTCCACTCACATTAAAATAAACACTTGTGATATGGAGCTATACACTTCTAATTATATAGTTCATTAAATCAGGTGTAATGTTATTCTTTCACTGACAAAAATATGCAATAAGTAATACAGTAGTGCTTTTTTTACTGGTAAATGTACAACTGCAACTTTTACAATTATAAATAGACTAAAAGTAGACTTACTTCTTTAACACTTTTCTTAAATTTCATGTCTTAATGAACACTACAAGCAAAAATACATCCCTTTTATTCTGACAGAGCTTTTGAAAAAAAATACTAAAATGAAACATTAAAGGGTAAACCTTCTGAAGACTTTTCCTGTGGTTGTGGCTAGTTTAATCAGCAGTGTAGGGGGTAACTGATGTTTTAACATCTCATCCTTCATCTCTAGTAACTGTAATATTTACAATCTTTTTTCAATATATGAACAATCATTCTACAAACAATTGACATAGTTCAGATATAAACTGGTGCTATGTAGACAAATCTCATTTATTTCAGAAATATGCATCACACCTTCAAACCTTATGTAAAGTTGGGACCTCTTAATTCATATAATTTATTATTTTATTGTGCATATTTTGTGTATAATACATATAGGCACTCTGTTGCACCTCTCATGAACATTTTCTCATTCAAATTACCTATGAAAGAGTAATTTAATTACAACTAACTGAAAATGAATGTGGCCTGAATATCAAACCAGTCATTATATTTTCTTGTAATTCAGAAAGATTAACATACCTCCTCCATTGCTGTGTGCACCAGCGCCGTAGAGTTGTTTACACCATCACAGAGAATGTCAAATTTGTTAGGTTCTCCACGTTTGGTACCTTCATCAGGAGCATCATCATCACTGGTACTTGAATCACTATCACTCTGCAGTAGCACAGTACATGTATACAAATAAATTATTTAAATACCATGGTTTATAGGTTGATAAAGTATACAGGAATCCTGTTGGGCAAATGTGCAATTCAGATTGACACCCATATTAACAGTTTGTTTGTTTGTATACGTGCTTATTAGGTCCACCACCCTCGGGCGAGGTATATATTCGGTACGACCCGTTCCCCCTTATTAACAGGCAGCCTAGTACAATTTTTATATGAAGATTTTATTTTTCAAAATGATTTAACTTGTTACTAATTCTTTCCTGAACACTTTATATTTAGTCTTTTATAACATTTTCATTTCTTACATACTGTTTGATGGTTAATGATGGTCATAAATTCATAATTGACCTTCAATCTGAATTGCACATTTGCCCAACAGATGTACACTTAGGCCAAACAGATGTACATTTAGGCCAAACAAAAAACATGTGTGTTTCTGGTCTCTTTGCCGAAAAATTTAAGGTTGGTTGGTCAGCAGGGTTTTTTAACAAAAAAAATACATTGCCTCTTTTGCTCTGAAACAATAGAAAATTAGTCTTTTTTTCACATTTCGTCATTCAAAAGATTGAGGTCGGCAGTAAAAGGTTACGGTCAATCAGAATGATGGGAAACACACTTTTTTTTATCTTATTAGATTTCCTGTACCTCTCTCCTGTGTTCTTCCTCCATCTCCTCCTCATCATCTTCCTCTGCCAGTGCTTCCAGGTTACGTCCTAGAATAAATCAGTCGATAGATTCTTTTAATAATTCATCAGTTTATCAGTCAATCAACAATAAACAGAGATGTACGTACTGCGTACAGTGCCTCCTGACCTAAGCACCTCATCACAAGAATATTTCAAATGTCATAAAGATATGTATTTTTGTCATGTGCAGAAGAAGATCTTTGTCATGAAAATTGTAAGTTAATGGAAGAAGATATATAAATAACATTAAAATCAAGAAAAATCACTTTTACTGGTACCTCATTCAAAATGACAAAGTTGAAAGTGAAAAGTGAAATAAATTCACACGACAAGGTAATATTTAAAAGGGTAATAGCAACATATAAGGAACACCGATTTTACAGGTTGACATTTTACAGTTGTAAACCTTCTACATCTCACTTTGATGTGCAAATCCCAACAAAATTCTGTTGGGCACTCATAAATGCAAAAAAATCAAATATTTAAATGTATCAATGATTTAAAATGATAGGATTAAGTTTAAAAATGATGCTAATACAATTCTAAGTTACATCTACCTATCTACACACCTGCATCAATCTGTGAAATATGAAAATAATAACGGCGTTTCATGCCTGAAGTGTAAACTTGCATGTTTAGGTTTAAACATTCAGATTTTCATAAAGTGGTGAGATTTTTCATAAAAATTTAGGTTTTCATTTACAGTAATATTTAATTCTTCATTTTAGAGCAGAAAATTGGTTTTTGAAGTAGGTAAATTGTGTATTATGTGCCGGTTGTACCTCATATTGAAAATACACTTTCTGCTTATTATGGAGCACATTAAAATTAGGCGTAAAGGTGTGACAGTTATAAAATATCAGATCTGTGAAAGGGGTCACACTGAAACGCCAAATTAATTAGGCTAGTGCATGGATAGTCAGCCAGATTCGACTAAATGATCTCATTCCTGAATAGATGAGAGTTTCACTGATAGCAGCCTATAAATAAATAATAAAACTAATAATAATACAGAGCCGGCAACCTAACCACTATACTAACAATGCAATTAGTCCAATTAGGCTTATAATTAAATGGGGCACCTGGTATAGGAAGGCATACTAAGATAATTCGGAAGGCATGCCAGATCTCAGTTTCTGAAATTTTTACGTACCTCTATCCATTTTTGTGGTGTTGAAGCTCTATACTGACACTACAAAGTGTGAACAACAAACGCAACTTTTCAGAACCGAACGAAGGTGGCCGCCATTTGTAAACTAGTTAAGTTGCTAGTCACGTGACAAAATTTACGGCCTACTAAAAGCCGTCTATGCAGCGGTCTCGGTCGGTATCTACGTTCGATTTGTGGCCATAAATTTTGTGTCGTTTATATACGTATTTAAGCATAAAGTAAGCAGTATCATTAAAAAAGAAGGAAGTCATACTAGCAAGTCTATCTTTAAATCTTTTAAATTCATTTCTTAAAACGTAATGTAATGTGCAGAGTATTTTAACATAACATGCAAAGCAAAAGGACCTTGATATGACTTCTTCATCAATTATTCATCCATTGGCATTGTCTGTACATCAGGCTTTATCTTTATTTGTCTTAACATTGCAGGCCAAAAGGGGATAATTCCAACTTTGATTGCAGATACAACATAGCAATTATAATAATAAACAATAGTACCTTGCATAAAAAATTCTACCTCAAACAGGGGCCATAATTTAATTTAAATTCATACAAGAGCTTTACTGTCTGACACCCGTGATTACTTTAATGACGTTTCAAATCAATCTCACAAGTCATTACTGAAATATGTCCTGATGATAAAAGTAACTTGCAAGCAAAACTTTAACCAAAGATGCAACTTTGTATGCCATCACAAACACAAAAGTGACTTTAATAGCTCTCTTAATTCTTGAAAAGTCGTCAAGCTAATAAGGTGAAATGAAGAGCACATGAAACATTCTGTTGTATGAGCATATTTGTTATTCATGATCAGCCTGCAAAAATATGCCATGAGGTCATGATCTACATATCATGCATTCAGAACCCCTATTAATAGTGAGGGGTAGCATACAAAATTGAACAACGTATTGCTTGATAAAACAAGAGAGCCATATGATGGCTCTATGTCCATTGCACTTTAAATCAGAAAGCACGTCAAAAGGTCATAATCAAGGTCAGTTATAGGAATTTTGGAACTGCAGAAATAGTCCAGATTTAATCTCTCTGCCTTGAAAACAAAAACTCTGCCAAAGGTCCAGGTCATACCATACACTTGATTTGTATTTTCTATAATGTAAACTTTATTATATTATAGTGTATTGTCAAATTGTATTGCAAAAAATATATGGAATAACCCTGCAAGTAACTGTAACAAGCAGCCAGTAAGAAGACAACAAGAACAAAGCTATGAAAGTTGTTTATTGCTCTGATGTAGCTGGGACAAATATATACTAATATTATTGCTCTAGGATGTAGATAGGAGTGATGTAAAGGTTGTTACATGCAAAAAATGTTTTGCACTAGCGCAGGCAATAAATTTTACATTTTGTTTTTACCTTTATTTTTGCAATGCTTCTAGTATTCCAATTAATACAGTAACAGATACATAGACAGGTTTGCAGGAAATGAGAACTTGAAAATCTCATGTTACAGATAGAAATATCGCATTATATGTATAGTAAGTAATGTAGGGAAGTGAGGGTAGGAAGTTAGTAATTATAAATATATATGTCACATGAAACCTATATTTTATTTTTTTCCTGGAATTGGCCGGAGAACAGATCATGTGACTTCAAGTTAATTGGTTTGGTTAGGATAATCTTGCTGTCAGTTCTCAGTTGCCTTCCAAGAAGTAAACATATTATCCTGGTAAATAATATGTAAGGGGATTCTTTGCCACTGCTAACATTACTTGTAAGAACGGCACTCACTCGGATAGAATGTACTGACATGAGGTAATAAGAGTTTTTAGGAATTAATCCATTAATTTGCAAGTGCATTTTTGTTGTTGTTAATGTTAAATAATTTTAATATGATGTAAACTAAAGATAGTAGGTCAGTTTGTCAAGGTCAGTAAAGCTCTGCTTGTGTATGCATTGAACAGTTATTCAACATTTGTCTCTACCATAAACATTTCACATATGGGCAAAGGAAAGTATCTAAACAAAAATATTCATATTACAAGTTTTATTTTTTCATATCTTAGAAATTATTTACAAAATTACTTAAGTATGAAATAATTAACAACTCGATGCTACTTAAACAAGAATTAATATACAGACTATAAAAACAATCAACATATAATGACTGACAAAAATCAGAAAGCACAAAAAACATTCATCCATCAAATGCTTTGACTTCTACTCAACAACAAAATAGAGGATAATTGTTGGGTTCAGTGTGATATCACATTATAATTTCACTGAGTGGACACTGAAAGTGATACTTTCATGAGTGGTGCAGCCACAAGTGAAAATTATTACTTTTGGTGTTCACAAATGAAATTTACAGGATATTACATTGATACCAACAATTTTTCAGTTTGTTTTATGTTTAAAACTCAACTTTTGTTGAGTTTGTTTCAATCAAATGTAAAAAAATTGCGAGAAATCACAAAAAAAGCATACATAATGTATGCTTTCCAACAGTCATTACGCTTGATATACTTTTTGACGTTTTTGCAGGTAAAAGATTTTGATAATTTCACTGAGTAAACAGTGAGTTCATCAGGTTATAAACCACCATTATATTTTGATACATCACCAAAAAGCCATAAAATAATTGTCATAATACCACTAGTTATAAGAAATATTTTGGTAATCTGCATTAACTTTTCCTACAAGATTAGTTCCAAATTGAAGCTACTGAAAATATTTATTCAATTTTTGCCCATCTTCTGAAGTATTAAATGTATAAATCTGTTAGTCTTTAAAAAATCCCAAATTTCCTTTTGTCTTGATATGGTCAGCATGTAGAAAATTAAAAAAAACAAAACATTTAACTATACCAACCTAAACTGGAAATCTTTTAACTGGGTGAGTACATGTGAAAAAGTAAATCTTACAATATCTGCCCAGTAGAAAGCATATACACTGTATTACTGGAGATCTGAGGATCTTACAAAATCATAATTTAAATTATTAAGGAACCAAATGACTTATAACAACAAGTTAATAGCAGCCTTTCGTTTTGTATTAAAAAAGTATGTTTTAAAACTTAATCTATACACCATTTTGCATTGCCCAGCATTGCACAAATCAGTATCTATACACAGACAACTTTTGCTCCTTTTAAATGTAAGTTCACACAAAACCAGAGCTCAAGAGAATGTGATTTATAACCCATCACAAAGAGTGATGTCCTGACATGTTCATACAATTAAAAATGTCATTGCTCCTTGTACATACCGAAGGAAAACAACCCATTAGAAATGTATACCTGAGAATTTGTTGAAGAAAATTGCTGTTAAGCAAATATGCACGATTTTTCAGTGGTACTTTAAAAGGTCAAAGGCAGGGATATAACATGACGTGTCATACAAGATGAACAGCATGATCCCTATATAGGTCTGCCTCACTTTAAGAAGCAAGTGTATAAACAATTCTTTCATGCGTCACTGTAACAGACTAACAGACATAAACATGAACACTGGAAGATGGCAACAAAAATACACACACATTTATAACATGAAATTTTAGTGCTATAGTAACATATAATCAGAAATTTACAAAATTGTTCATTACTGAACCATAAGCACTGGAAAAGACTGGTTATCTTACTATATCAGTACTGTCACAAGTCTTATGCAAACTGAACAATCAGCTCTCTCACACTCTCAGTGAAGTATGTCTTACTAGATAATGTTCTGTGAATGTATTGCTTTTAGACAACTGTTCACTCATTAAGTTTCAATGATCAAAGCATATCATGTATCAATTTTGTGCTAACACAGTTTACATGGTATAAGGAGCATGTCAGCTATTTTGAGTCTGGAAACTTCTTTGCCAAAAAGTATTCAATAAAAATGAAACTTATAATTCCTATCTAACATAAAGAAAACAAAACAACTACCATCAATATAAATATTACACATGCACTGATCTCTAGGATTTTACTACTTCTCGCAGACACATGAAACTGATTAAAAACTAGGAGATTTTCCATCAATAAACCGGTCAGAATATAAGAAGAAATTACTTCAAAAAACGAAACCTTACTTACGCAAGTTCAAAGCTTAACTTCAAATTTACCAAATCAAATACAATAGACTATTAGTCAGCCTGATAATCAGCCGTACCATTTTTTAGACGGTCACCTACTGGCGAACGTCTTTATAAGAACGAAAAAAATGGCAGAAATTTGATCACAAGAGACACCTAGCTGCAAGATTTTTAGAGCAAACATTTTACATAAAGTAGTGCTGGATTGTCTCTTGGCTATTGTGACGATAAGCACAATCCTGTCTAAATTATTAAAACATGGTAGTGTAGTTTTTCGTTTCATGATAAAAAAGTTTCTATATAGCCATATCTCTCACATATATGGTTATTTCATAATCTGTAAATGAGTTACAGAATTAATGAGAAATTTGGCTGTGTAACCTCTGAGATTTAAACAGTTTGTCGGGATGATGTTAATATTTAACATATGAAAATATTGAATATCCATGGTCCTGAACACTTCTATGTTTTATGATTAAAAATTTGACATGAAAAATGGATCACTTGATTTTTAAAAGCATCAGTCATGGCAAATGTGTTTCAGCTCTACAAATATATCTGTTAATGCCAGACACCCTGTTACTTTATATTTCTTTAAAGTTGAACAAGACTATTTTATGATTTTAACAGAAACGTAAATGCCTAAAGCAGCTTTTTAATACATATATTTATGTACCACAAAGTCTTTTGGCTCTAACAGAACTGCTTTCTGGCAGAATAAATGTAGCAGTTTGTAAATGTGGATATCCTATTACTGTTTAGCATGAAAACAATGTTTATAATATCACAGATCATCACTGACGTCGCAGATTTTCAAGCCTAGCTTCGAGATCAGCGTCTGAATCTGGGCCACCTCCGCCTGTTGCTCCTGCTGCCTCAGCAGTCGGTGTTTTACTTGCACCTGGTTTTAAAGCTGTTCCTGTGGAGGGTAAACCTGCAATGTTTCAAAATTATGTGAGTTAGTACCCTGAGTGTCACAATGAAAAATTAAATTTTAAGATATCAAAATGGAATGAACTAGATTTTCGAGAAGTATGGACTGAACTATGAACATGACTCACAATCAGGGTAAAAGACATTTTAGTTTAATAAGAAAATTTCATGTAAGTACAAAGAAATTATACCAGTTAATTCATCTGCCATTTGAAGTCCTAATTCATCAAGCACTTGACCCACAATAGCATCACTGAAATAATAAATATATATGTATAATATATGAGTTGGTAACTTGGTACAGTAGACTAACACCTGCAGTAAATCCTTAAAAATAATGAAGAGCACACTCAGAAGACTGTTGTTCCTTGTCAAAGTGAATTTTCCTGCAAGGAACTAGGACATTCACTAAAGCTGTATCAAAACAACTAAAAACTAGTTTTGCATGATGTAGATACTTGACTTCTAATACTTGAGATTGACTATGCCAAAATTTTAAAGAGTGGGCACTATTGATTTCATCATTAATTTTAGTGAGATTACAAAGTAATTTGTGCCATATTTGAACTCTACTGAGATTGGTCCAAACTTCTTCCCCTAAACTTCAAAAGAATGTTCTAGGCCAATAGGTCATGGTCAAGGTCACATAACAAACTTAACTTAGATTTTAAAGTTACACAGTCATTGTAAATATGATAAGGCTAAAATAAGAAATGGAGGTGATGGAGTGAAAACATTGTTAAATACTGCAATTTGTTTTAATCAGGGACCATAACTTTTAAAGTATTACACATAATCAGATCATGTGTATTCTTGGAACCATCTGAAATTTTCTAACCATACTTATTATGTGTAAATTTGATTAGGATTAGTGAAGAAATGAAGGTGCAAGAGTTTAAACATTGTTAACTACTGCAATGTTTGTTAAATCTGGGGCCATAACTCTCTAAGTGTTAATCCGATCAAAGCCATAATTAAACCAATCTGAGATCCTTTGATCATACACATTCTGTATTAATATGATAAAGATAAGTGAAGTAATGTAAGTGCTAGAGTTTAAACATGCAATAAATATTCCATTTTCTGTTAAATCAATGACCATAAACTCTTAGTATTTATCTGATCAAGGTTATTACCCAAAATCAGTTAGTCATACACATTCTGTGTAAATATGAATAGGAGCAGTGAAGAAATGAACGCTCAAGGGCGTAAATAGTTAAATACTGCATTTTTTGTTAATTCAGGGGCCGTAACTCTTGATATATTGATCCAATCAATCCAATTATAGAACTTTAAATTCTTTGTATCATTTTGAAACTAAACTTACGATTCCTCCTCATCATCTTCATCACCCATAGCATCATCAATGGCATCATTCATCATTTCCTCTTTCATATCCATGATCTCAGACTGCTTCTCAAACTCCATCATGATCTTCTGAATTTGTGGTAACTTCAACTACAAAATGTAAACCAACTATAAAATGTAAACTAGAGCTATCACTAAATGTGATTAATACCCCCAAAAGACTGCTTTATAAACTGAGAAAGTTCGTAGTAACAGAATACCTTGCAAACAAACTAAAAAGAGATATTGTTCTTGGCAATAACTCTGTAATTTGTCAAGATAGAGTTATGGTTCTTGTACACTGCACTTCCTCTCATTGTGCTTGACCATTGTATGAAGTTGTATTGAATTCCAACCAATAGTTTTCGAATAATGCTCCGGACAAGTAAAAGTAACAAAGGGCAATAACTCTGAAATGAGTCAAGATAGAGTTATTGTTCTTTCACACTGCACTTCCTGTCATTGTGCTTGACCATTTTATGAAATTGTATTGAATTCCAACCAGTAGTTTTGAATAATGCTCCGGACAAGGAAAAGTAACAAAGGGCAATAACTCTGTAATGAGTCAAGATTGAGTTATGGTTCCTGTGTACTGCACTTCCTCTTATTGTGCTTGACCATTGTATGAAGTTGTTTTGAATTCCAACTAGTACTTTTCGAATTATGCTCCGGACAAGGAAAAGTAACAAAGGGCAATAACTCTGAAATGAGTCAAGATGGAGTTATGGTTCTTGTGCACTGCACTTCCTCTCAATGTACTTGACCATTGTATGAGGTTATATTGAATTCCAACCAGTAGTTTTCAAGTAATGCTCTGGAGAAGAAAAAATAACAAAGGGCAATAACTCTGAAAATACTCTAGATAGAGTTATGGTTCTTGTACACTGCACTTCCTCTCATTGTGCTTCATCATTGTATGAAATTGTATTGAATTCCAACTTGTAGTTTTCAAGTTATGATCCGGACAAGGAAAAGCAACAAAGGGCAATAACTCTGTAATTAGTCAAGATGGAGTTATGGTTCTTCTGCACTGCACTTCCACTCAATGTGCTTGACCATTGTATGAAGTTGTATTGAATTCCAACCAGTAGTTTTCAAGTAATGCTCCGGACAAGGAAAAGTAACAAAGGGCAATAACTCTGTAATTAGTCAAGATGGAGTTATAGTTCCTGTGCACTGCACTTCCTCTCAATGTGCTTGACCATTGTATGAAGTTGTATTGAATTCCAACCAGTAGTTTTCAAGTTATGCTCCGGACAAGGAAAAGTAACAAAGGGCAATAACTCTGTAATTAGTCAAGATGGAGTTATGGTTCTTCTGCACTGCACTTCCTCTCAATGTGCTTGACCTTTGTATGAAGTTGTATTGAATTCCAACCAGTAGTTTTCGAATAATGCTCCGGACAAGGAAAAGTAACAAAGGGCAATAACTCTGTAATTAGTCAAGATGGAGTTATAGTTCTTGTGCACTGCACTTCCTCTCAATGTGCTTGACCATTGTATGAAGTTGTATTGAATTCCAACCAGTAGTTTTCAAGTTATGCTCCGGACAAGGAAAATGCAACAGACCGACCGACCGCCCGACCGACCGACCAACCGACCGACCAACCACCGGGTGACTCCTATATACCCCCCTAAACTTCGTTTTGGGGGTATAACCAGTCATTTCAAACATTTTAAGTAAAGCAATTCACACAGAATAGATAATTTAAGACATTTATGCTAGAAATTAAAAAGTTAGAGAGTAAATATTAGTAACTCAGATTTCTGAACTTTGAGGTTGCCGTATCACCTTTAAATATGAAAATATGACAAGATCAACATATCCTAACACATCCAGGTTGCTTTAGCAAGACAAAACACATATACAACACAGTTTGCACTTTTAATTCGCAGTTCTGTAAATATATCGAGCTATCCACCTGACCACAACCACCAGACTTCATTTCTGACCCATATATCTGACACCAAGTTGATAAAAGTGCATGTCATGCAATTACAAATGTACCTGGTAAAGTGGTAATCCAATTCTCTTTCTAAAGATGGACTGCTTAAACACAACCTAGACCTTTCAATAATTCAACAATGTATTGCCTATTATTTTACATAACACAAACCAAGACAGTGACAGATTGTCTGCAACATACAAAGTATCACTCAATCTTACCTGTCTATTCATGGTTGCCATTGCTTTAGTTACTCCCTTCATTGCCTGTGCCATGGCATTGTTTGATCTTAAAGTCTGTATCTTTAGAGATACCGCCTGGATATTTGCTCTCATTAGTATGAACTTCTTTACATATCTTCTTGTTCTAACTAAATCTTTCGCCATGATTTTAACAGCATCCTTGTAAAAGAAACAATGATTCATTGCAATAAATAATTTTGAAAGCATTTCCTGGACCTACTATGGACTTTCACTTCTTCTGCAGCAGAACATTTTTGGATAGCACTTTGGAAATCCAAGGATCTTAATTAAAACCTTGTCATCAACTTGATAGGTCTGTTGTCATATGAATCTGCTGCATGTGACAACAACAGCTCATTTCAGGATAAACACTGAGTCCAGTAAGATTGTCTAGTTTGCAACTTTGTTCTCTCACAACTGGATAAAAAGCAGCCAAGGACAAACAAATATTATTACCTCAAAATGCATTGCAGTTTTCTGACTGACCTCAGTTCAGAATCAGTTTAAATCTCTTATAAGACAGGATACAATGGTCGTTTTAGTGGAATAGCGGGGTGCTCGCTCTACTGGTATAAACTACCATATGAATATATAATAAAAACAGTTGGTTCATTAAAATAATGGGAGTAATAGCAGCGTGGTTGCATTTTCGGCATGGTCGTAATGCAGAATTCTACTGTACATGTTTCTTTATTCCTGAACAAACTAAATTGTACTCGACATCTTTGCTGCAAGTAGTTTACGACTGCTAATGTAATGTAAAGTAACTGATGAGCTGAATAAGTTTTTTCTAAAATTCAATTAAATCAGAATTTACCATCTGTCCCTGTTTTGCCATTTTCTTAATGTCATTGATGACTTTCTTTTCTTGTTGTTCCATTTTTGCCCTTTCCCTGTCTAAATCTCGCATTGCTTTGTTCAATGCCCTTTGATTTTGACGCAACATCTCCTCCGGCGTCTTCTTCTTCCCAAATAAAAACTCGAGTGGCATCTTGAATGGTCTGCTGAAAATATAAACAAAAGAAATTTTGACACAAGTGACATTCAAATTTCTTCTGGGTATAGTCATCTTGGTAGCAAAATAACAAGAGGGCCATGATGGCCCTAAATTGCTCACCTGAATACAAGTGCACTTGCCTGGTGGGTGTGGTCAATTTTGACCCCAGTGGCATGATTTGAATAAAGTAGGTGGAAGACCACTGGACACTGGACAATGTTACATACCAAATATCTAAGCTTTAGGCCGTGTAGTTTTTGAGTAGCAATTTTTTCGATACCAAACGACCCCCTGGGCAGGGTAAATTTTTATACTGGGGGCATGATTTGAACACACTTTGAAGAGCTCCACTAGACAGTTAAACACTAAATATCTCGGCTCTAAACCTTGTGGTTTTGGAGGAGAAGCTTTTTAAAGGTTTTCCTACATATGTCTTTGTAAAACAAATGACACCCTGGGTAGGGCCAATATTGACCCCAGGGGCATAATTTGAACAAACTTTGAAGAGGTCTACTAGGCAATGTTACATGCATCTAAGCTCTAGGCCCTATGGTTTCAGAGAAGAAGATTTTTAAAGTCTTTCTTATATAAGCCTATAAACAAAAAGAATAAGGTACGTGGAACACACAGACAAGACGGGTCAGGTTTATATACTTTTAATATGATACCGACGTTTCGACTATACAATAGTCTTCACCAGGGTACAAATATATAAAAATTGTTGACTGAAGTGCAATTTCTGCGGTTTTTTAATGTCACGTGACTTGGTCTATTTTTAGAAATATTGTCAAAAGTTATTCTGTTGATTTCATTATATGTATTTAAAGAAAAAGATGAAAATAAATGTTTAAAAAGGTTTGAAAACTGTCGTATTTATTTAAAAATACCGTAAATGGAATAAATGTAGATATCTTTGTCTAAAGTGTTTATTTAGTCGTCTCTCTCATCTTGGCAGATGGTTATGTTACTGTCACATTCTGCAGGGTCTTGTGGCGTTGGTGAGTTGATACGGGATCTGTAAGGTGAAAGTGGTAATGGTGATATGGGTTGTTGCACTGACATTCTTCGAAAGATTTTGTCACAGTTTAATGGTGGTTTTGTAGGTGATCTTTGTAGTCATCTGGCCTTGGACTATTCGGAACTTAGGCGTGATTAGCTTACTTTTTGTTGGTACTTTCTCAAAGGGAGGTATCCAAGGTTTCACTGGCATGGCATCATCCTTTTTCATGATTCTTGACTCTTTGGTTGTTTCAAATCGTTTTATTTCTTCTATCCCGTATGTTTTTCTGCAGTGTCTTCTTAGATCGTATAGTGTTGTGTATTTAAGTTCACAGTAGAAGCAACCATATAGTGTAACTGTTTTTTGGTGAGTTCTGTAGTGCCTATTCATGTTTGACAAAGAGCCTTTGATGAATTTGTTGCATATCTTGCACTGGCGTAGTATTTTGGAAAATTCTATGTAGGAATCAGATGGAGCTGGAGTCTGTTTAGTATACTTACTTTTCTTTATGGTATCTTCCTCCATTATTGTATTATATTGAGTCCATTTGGTGATTTTGTTTTGAATATTTCTATTATTGATTCCTCTGTTCTGAGACGTGTATTTGTATTCTTTGGTGTTGTCAGGAGTACAGTGACGTCGACGTCGTTTATGTCATGTCCGTTGGCGGAAAAATGTCTCGATACTGGTTTGACGTCATTTCGTGTCCGTATATCGTTACAGTGCCCATATAGGCGTTCTCTGATAGTATTCCCAGATTGGCAAACGTATTGGATACCGCATTTTTGGCACATGATAAGGTATATAATGCTACTTGTTGAAAAATCAAATGCCCCTTTGATTTTAAAGATGTTGCCTGTTGAGTGTATTTTTACCGTATCTTTGGGTTTTATGAGTTTGCAAGCTATGCAGTTTTTTCCACATGTGTATGAACCAGGTTTTAGTGTAGTGTTGTTTGGATCTGATGATCTTACTAATCTGTTTCTTATGTTTGCTGGTTTGCGGAAAACAGTAGTGATCTTATATTTCATTAAGTCGGCGAGGTTTCTGTCTGAATTTAAGAGGTATTCATATTTTGTGATTATCTTTGGTATGTTTGATAATCTTGGGTTGTTGGTGATAATGAATGGTATGATTTCTTTACTTGGTTTTGGCTGGGTTTGTCTGGAAGTTGTGTTCTGTGCTTTCTTTATGGCCTCTTTGATCAGTATCTTAGGGTAGCCTCTTGCGTGTAGATGTTCCATGAGTCTTTGGCTACATTCTGAGAAAGATTCTTCTGTACTGCATATTCTTCGTATGCGAAGGGCCTGGCTAAATGGGATGCTCTGGATGGTATGATTCGTAATGTAGGTACATGTGTGCATCTGTTGGTTTTGTGTAGAGTGACGTGTCTAGGTTGCCATTTTCGTCTTTTATGATGGTTACATCTAAAAAGTGTATTACGTTCTTGTTGATGTCTGTCGTGAATTTGATCGTTTTGTGTTGTCTGTTTAAGGCTTCGATGAAGGAATTCAGTTCCTGTCGGGAGTGGAGCCATATCATAAAGATGTCATCTATGTATCTCCACCATACTAAGGGTGAGATTGGGTATGTCTTCAAGAATTTTTCTTCGAATTCATGCATAAATAGTATTGCTAAGCTTGGAGCGCATTTTGTGCCCATGGTTGTGCCTGAGATTTGTTCGTATGTTTTATCATTAAATTGGAAGCAGGTTTTCTTGAGTATATAGTGTAGGAATCTTAGTAGGATCCAAGTTTTTGGTTCCTTTTGGTTATGTTTCTCAAGGGCGTGTTTTACTGCTAGTATACCTTCTATATGGGGTATGTTACTGGGGTTATATAAGCCTATGTAAAACCAAGTGACCCCCTGGGCTGTGTCAATTTTGACCCGGGGCTCGCAATTTCAACAATCTTAGTAGAGATCCACAAGACAATGATACATGCTAAATATCTAAGCTCTAGGCCTTGTTGTTTCAGAGAAGATTTTTTTTTAAGTTTTTCCTTTTTTTGCCAAAGCAACCAGAGTTCTGCATTGAATGGAATTCTTTGAACAATTTTGGTGTGACCTTGACCTTTGAGGTAGGGACGTGGGTCTTGCACGTGACACATCATCTTGATGTGCTAGACATTTGTGCTGAGTTATTTTAAAATCCTTCAAAGTTACAGTCCGGACACAAATGTGTGGATATATAGAGGATTCCATTACCTTCAAACTCCAAGTGTGACCTTGACCTTTCTGGTAGGGACATGGGTCTTGCACACGACACACTGTCTTGGTATGCTGAACATTTGTGCCAAGTTATTTCAAAAGCTTTAAATGCATGACAAAGTTACAGCACGGACACAAAGAAATGTAAGGGCGGACGCACAGACGGACTGACAGACGGACAATGCGATTTTAATATGCCACCCTTTGGAGGCATAAAAATGATTTCTTTAGAGATACCAGTGTGACAGACCTGCAGAACACCCTTGGCTGGAGCACCCTTGAGAACAGGCATCAAGCCTCCAAACTAGTTATGTTTTACAAAATATACTAAAATCTTGAAGATATCTCTCTCCCCAGTTTTCTAGAAGTCCCAAACAGGTTAACTAGACATATGCACCCCCTTAGTCTCCGCAAAACCCATGCAAACTCAGACTTCTTTTAGTACTCCTTTTTCCCACGTACCAGTCCTGTGGAAAAGGTTACCCTAACATATTGCGATCCTGCCTGATCTTGGATCATTTAAGCAGGCATAGGCCAAGCTCAGTTATTAATCTTACAAGTTGTTTTTAAACCTTTTATTCTTTCAATATTTTTAACAGTTTTAACAATCTTGATTCTCCTAACTGTAAGAACTATCTTGCAGTTATCTTTTATCAACACCCGGCATGCACCCTGCCCATAATACTTGTGAGAGGTGTGAGGCAGTAAGACAAGATAGATAGATAACTGGCAATTATCTTTCAATTTCTGCTTTTCAAAGAAAAACAAAAGAAAAACCTGTGACAGTCCATTATATATTCCGTGATGATACCATCACTGTTGTTTCGGCTTTAGTAGATCTGATCGCCAATATACTTCATTAGTTATTTATATTAAACAAGACAGAATCCATGTGACATATTTAATGGTACATTTAGACAACACTTTTGTCCACTGCCATAAAATTTAAAAGACGTAAGACACAAAGAATGATATTTGAATTTATGATAACCACCATGATACTGACCTGAAATTTTCTATAGAATAACAATCTACTTACTTCTTGCGAAACAAGTAATGATTATGACTATGAGTCACTGGATTTTTGTCAACATACACCTGTCAACTGGTCACATTAGAGTTTTCATCCAAAAGCTTAAATCTATGGACAATATTTGCAAATTTTGAAAAGAAATACATATTTTGGAGTAGTCAAAATAAGATGGCATACCGTTATTTACCCGACTTCTTAAATATTTTGCAATGCAGTTTCCAGTTTTACAGCTTCTTTCCAGTTTGTTTATGTGAAAAACGTCATCATTTTATGGGTATTCGATCTAAATACAAAAAACTCGAAAATATTGAGAAATAGAAACTTCTTTGTGTGTGAATTGTACTTTTTGAATACGGCATTTAATCTCATTATTTGTTCATTGTTTTTATTCTGATGTTAAAGATCTATTCTGAATTTTATAATTTAGAGAGTTTCAAACAGTGCTCGCGTATCATCTTTCTCGTGCAAATAGTCCTACATATAATATGTTAACCTCTGATAATTGAGCCAATTTGAGAATTTTTATTTCACATTTAAAAGTATATAATAATCTTTTTTGCTCTGACCAATGTCAATTGACCAAAACGTGATTTAATAGTAGGACTTATTTCCCTTGATATTTTTTACATTAACACAAGACTCGAATGGCGGCTTTGCTGGAAAACTGTGCAGAAGGGGTGAAAGAAATTATTGAATTTTCATAATTTAGGGCCGAATATTTATGATTATTTGACTTCTATCAATTCATTATAGCTTGATAGAGATTTTAAATTCCATATCCTTAGCTTTTACTCTCATTTGAATTAGAAAAAAGAGGACAAAATGTACGACGAAGTAATCTTCTTTTTTGATGAGTTCATCCGTCAAATATGCAGAACATAAGATTTTTATGACAATGAAAAGGAAAGCACCGTTTTATCTTACATAATATCTATTGCCATGTACGTATTTAAGCCATGTTAAAACAATCATAAATTTAAATTATGTGTCTTGTGTGCTGATGCAGCTGCTTCTTGTTCAAAGTTACAAGGAGTGGTAACACTAACATGAAAGACTTTCAAAGAAAATATAGAGCTATTGTATTTGTGTAGGCATTGTTTAAAGTTATTTTGTAAAGTACAATTTCGTGAAACTCAAAATGTATTTTTACCATCAACACATGAGGAAACAATCGCCATAACTCAGTTTCGTTTTTTTGACAGATTTATGCCCCTTTAAGTTTAACTGTTTAACTTAGAATTTTGGGTCAAAGTTTTTAAAAGTCCAATATCTTGGATACTGTCAAAGGTATTGACTTAAAGCTCAAAATATAATTTTACCATCAGGAAACAGTCCCATAAGTCTGATTTTGTTATTTGACAGGTTTATGCCCCTTTTTAACTTAATGCTGCTTTTTTAAAATGTCCAATGTCTTGGATACTATCAAAGGTATTGACTTAAAACTCCAATTACAATTTTACAATCGACATCTAAACCCGAGATAATAGTCCCCATAATTATGTTGTTTTTTGGACAAGATTTATGGCTATTTTTAACTTAGAATTTTGGGTTTAAGTTTTTTAAATGTCCATTTTCAACTTTAGTCAAAGGTATTGACTTGAAACTCAACATATATTTTTACCATCAACATCTACACCTGAGGAAATCTTGACCAACTTTGAATTTTTATTGGCAGAAGGATATTGTGTTGGCACTGGCTGTCTGTCAATCTGTCCAGAGTGATAACTCAAGAACCAATGGATAGAATTTCAAGAGACTTGAAATGAGTGTTCAATAGCATAATGATATGGCCCACACATACTTTTCGTCAAGATTTGATTAGCATCTCTAGAGTTACTGCCCTTTAATTGTAATTTTCTTCTATATTTAATAAAAAATATATATAACTCTGAAAACCTGTTATCAAAATTAAATTGTAATTGGCTCAAATAATTAAATGATCACTCATTCTAATATCTAGCCCCTGTACCTCCTGATTTTTTTTAGAAATGAGGCTCCTTAAGGTGTAGTGCTTTCTTAAATATTCTAATTAGAAACTTAAAAGAAAAATTCTGAAAGGAATAGTACTGATTTAATTAAGCTTTTAAAAGTAAGTAAAGAGTTCTGAAAACTTCAGCTCATTACTGAACAAGTATAGAAAAATTGGTACTTGTAGTCATAATACTCCAGTACGAGTACCCCATCCCTGATGTAAGGTATTAACTTGAAACTTAAAAAGTATATTTTCCATCAACGTCTTCAGCAGAGGAGGTAATCCCTATAACTCTTGATTTGATTTTTTTACAGATTAATGTCCCTTTTTGACTGATATTATTTTGTTAAATTTTTCTTGAGTTCATTATCTTGGATGATGTTTGAAAGTTAAAAAACCCAATAGGGTGTATACATACAAAACAATTGAAGATCGATCAACTTTAAAGGGGAAATGAATCATGCTCTCAGCATGCTCACCTATCTTCAGATTCAGAATGGGAAAATACACATTGGAAACATTGAAAACATTTTGCAGTTCTGAGGGAATTTTCGATCTCGGAATGGAGAAAGTATGCTGAATTTTGCATTTTAGATGCAATACCAGCTGTTTATAACGTTCAGAAAAATTATGTACAAGTTTTACCATTGAAATGTTTTTCTCTTCTTACTTTACAGCGTAAGGTTTGAAATAAGCTACAAACCTACCAGAAAGAAACTTCTTTAAAGAACAAACAACATCTTTCAAACAGAAGAAACCTGAGCATACAAGAACGCCCTCACCAACCCAGTGCACAGATTCAGCATCTGAGGACTCGACAAACTTACTGTTACAAGAAACGAATGCACACAAACACACAAGCAACACAATGTCAGCTGTGAGTCGCAAAGTGAGCAGTCCTCAGTGGAAGGTTTGACAGCAAACTTGTTTAAATAATAATGATAAATATGTACTGATTTAAAATGAGAAAATACTGGAACAAAGAAATTTTTAAAAAACTTTCCAAGCACAGTATTCAGTGATTTTTAATGAAATACTTCCTTGCCATTGGCATATCCATCTGATATGCTGACTTTATCCAGTGACTTTAATGTATTTAATTATAATTTCCAACAGAATTAAAAGTTATTGCTGTTGTTTTGATGGAATAATTAGAGGCTGTTTTAATGATGCATTCAGTATACATTTTTTATATGAAATACATAATAATACAATGTGTATATTAAAGTCCAAGGATCACAATTACAAGTAACTCTTAAATATTTTACCAATAAAGATGTCTTACCGGTTGAAATTATCTTTATTTGTTTCAAAATCATTCCTAACTTCGCTTTTTAAATCAATGAGCATGTTAAAAATATAGTGCAGTAATTTTTAGAAGAAGAGGGATATGTTAGTTTGCAGATGTATGTCGGTCGGTATGTCAGTCCATCCGTCCGTCTGTCTACCAACTGGTTTCCGGATGATCACTCAAGAACGCTTATGCCTAGGATCTTGAAACTTGATGTAGAGGTTGGTCATGACCAGCAGAGGAACCCTATTGATATTATGGTCAGTAGCTCAAAGGTCAAGGTCACGGTCACTTGGACGTTTTTTTTAAGGCCACATGAATATTTTTTTTTTGGCCCCAATTTTTTTGTTATATTAAAGGTCAACACATTTATTTTTGTTAGGCGAAAAAAAGTTTTGTTAAAGCCAAAAATTGTATTTTTTTGTAAGGCCATAAAAAATATGTTTCAGGTTTCATGATTTTATTTTAAGACCTTATGAAATTTTTTTTTATTGAGGTGCATTTGAATCACTTTTAAAGACATATGAAAAAATACATACAATATTTTTTTTATCAAACTTGATTTGTCATTACCACCGGATGACCCCTATTCATTTCCAGGTTATAAGGTATTATATATTTATATATAAATGCGAATTTCACAGTGATTTTTGCATAGTTACACTTTTGCATCAAGGGGGGCATACGTGTTTTACAAACAGCTCTTATTTCAATGATATTGCAAAAAATAAGAAAGGCTCTCTCATTGTTTATGGCTACACTTTTGTGATCCTGGGACTTAAAGAAAAAAGGTTGAATTTTTTCATTTGTCAGAATTTCCAGCCGCCAGCAGTACAAGATCCGGCCATTGTATCGTACCAGCGAGGACCTAACCTGATCAACTCGGTTTTGTCTTCTTCACCGACAGCTCAGAACAACAGCCAGGTTGTCAGGGAAAGTGGTCTGATTGAGAAACTCCTGGTAACTTGATTTAAGTTATTATGTCTCCCCCACCTCGGGGGGAGACATATTGTTTTTGCCCTGTCCGTCAGTCCGTCCGTCCGTCAGTCCGTCAGTCCGTCCGTCCATTCTTCGTTCCGGACGATAACTAGAGTTCCTTTTGACCTACAGCTCTCAAACTTCATAGGATGAATGGTCTTATTGAGCAGATGATCCCTATTGTTTTTGGGGTCAGTAGTTCAAAGGTCAAGGTCACAGTGACCGTTGGTCAATTTCTCGTTTCGGATGATAACTAGAGTTCCTTTTGACCTACAGCCCTCAAACTTCATAGGATGATTGGTCTTATAGAGCTGATGATCCCTATTGTTTTTGGGGTCAGTAGGTCAAAGGTCAAGGTCACACTGACCGTTGGTCA
Organism: Saxidomus purpurata; assembly: GCA_022818135.1. Lineage (NCBI taxonomy): Eukaryota > Metazoa > Mollusca > Bivalvia > Venerida > Veneridae > Saxidomus > Saxidomus purpurata. The sequence continues at coordinate 23,109 of JAFMSR010001709.1, forward strand.
ATTTCTCGCTCGGATGATAACTAGAGTTCCTTTAGACCTACAGACCTCAAACTTCATAGGATGATTGGTCTTATAGAGCAGATGATCCCTATTGTTTTTGGGGTCAGTAGGTCAAAGGTCAAGGTCACAGTGACCGTTGGTCAATTTCTCATTTCCGGATGATAACTAGAGTTCCTTTTGACCTACAACCCTCAAACTGGGGGGAGTCCGTCCAGTCCTCCGTCCATTCTTCTTTCGGACGATAACTAGAGTTCCTTTTGACCTACAGCTCTCAAACTTCATAGGATGAATGGTCTTATTGAGCAGATGATCCCTATTGTTTTTGGGGTCAGTAGTTCAAAGGTCAAGGTCACAGTGACCGTTGGTCAATTTCTCGTTTCCGGATGATAACTAGAGTTCCTTTTGACCTACAGCCCTCAAACTTCATAGGATGATTGGTCTTATAGAGCTGATGATCCCTATTGTTTTTGGGGTCAGTAGGTCAAAGGTCAAGGTCATACTGACCGTTTGTCATTTTCGTTTCCGGATGATAACTAGAGTTCCTTTAGACCTACAGACCTCAAACTTCATAGGATGATTGGTCTTATTGAGCAGATGATCCCTATTGTTTTTGGGGTCAGTAGTTCAAAGGTCAAGGTCACAGTGACCGTTGGTCAATTTCTCGTTATAATTTGGGGTCACTAACTCAAAGGTCAAGGTCATAAGGGGGGAGACAAGTTTTTTTGTGAAAAACAATCTCTAGTTTTTCCATTTTTCAAGAAGAACATATACATGTATCGGGACTGTCTCATTTTTTGCACAAAATGCCATTAAAGCGAGAGTTTATAATAAGTCATTATCCACCTGAAAATTACAACCAACTATAAAGTGAAGGTTTAACAGTACTAAAACACATCTTATTTTGCAATATTTAAAGAGATACCTTCTCCTGTCTATAATTGGGGATCATGACAAGTATTCTTACTTTCAAAGTAATATCTAAAACAGTTCAGTCAAAATGTGGACTGGTACGAAAAACTTAACCAAGATTCTAAGTCGATAAAGGGCCTTAATTTTTTTTAAGCCTTGATAGGGTTACCTTATCTTGCCTACAGATGGAGGTAATGATGCAAACAAGTATTCCAACTTTCAAGGCAATATCTCAAAGGGTTAAGTTAGGGATGTAACGATGATCGATTATAATCGAATAATTGATCGAAAAGCTTCCTAAATCGATTAAATCGATTTTAGTTTGAATAATCGATGATCGTTTCTTCTTTTTTACTTTGAATAATTAAAGGCAATTTTGCTCAAATTTGTTTACAATATTATTTGGTGAATTGTCCACATCAATGATAAAATAAATTAATGTCTTTTTAGCTCACCTGGCTATGCCAGGGTGAGCTTTTCTGATTGATGATTGTCCGTTGTCCGTAAACATTTTGATTCAAATGACATCTCCTCTGAAACCTCTAGGCCAATGTTGATAAAACTATGCAGGAATGTTCCTTGCATGAAGCTCTACCAAAATTGTTCAAAGAATTCCATTCCATGCAGAACTCTGGTTGCTAGGGCAACAAATAGGAAAAACTTTAAAAATCTTCTTCTCTGAAACCACAAGGCCTAGAGCTTAGATATTTGGCATGTAGCATTGTCTAGTGGACCTCTACTAAGATTGTTCAAATTATGACCCCCGGGTCAAAATTGACCCCAAGGGGTGGGCCCTTAGTTTTTGCATAGGAATATATAGAGAAAATTTTAAAAATCTTCTTCTCTGAAACCACAAGGCCTAGAGCTAAGATATTTGGCATGTAGCATTGTCTAGTAGACCTCTACCAAGATTGTTCAAATTATGAGCCCCGGGTCAAAATTGACCCCGCACCAGGGGTCACTTAGTTTTGC
>JAFMSR010001710.1:0-25034 GCA_022818135.1 Saxidomus purpurata
AAAGAGTAAGCAATTAGCAACAATGCTATTACTTTTTAAAAACAAATTGAATATAAAATATCTTCTAAAAATAAGAAAATAGAGAGGAAATATCGATTTTTCCCCGGGACATTTTTGACATTGAAATACCTTGACCTTGTAGAGATCAATGTTTTGTAGTAACTTAGTTGATGTACACTTTAAAGTAAATAATATGTCCCAATGCGATCAGTGACATTATATTTATAAGAAAAAGTGTCACATCTGGGCATTCAAATTTTCATTGAATTAGTCATTAATGGCGGCCATCTTGGGGCTTTCTTTGGATTCAGGTCCTCACCACGTGTTGGCAATTTATGCCAGCAGTTCCAGATACTGCAGACCTTGACAAACATTTTAGTATAACATCCTTTGTTATAATTTTATGACTATCTCATCCCCATTTTAGCCTTCATTATCACTCTACTAAAAAGATTACATGAAGATTCAATAAAAAAGCAACCTCTATCGCAGACACAATGTTTTCTGATTTTGATCCCGCGTGACATAGTTTTAACCTAGATGACTCATATTAAGTTGATCTAGATTTCGTTTAGGAAATCAGTCTAGCCTCATTTATGAAGATCAATGAAAATTGCAACCTCATTACATTCCCTTTTTTCTGATTTAACCCCCATGACCTTATGTTGGAGCACCAGATGATGCAGATAGTCATTCTGATTAAGCTTCATGAAATCCAATGAGAAAAAATGCAATCTCTGAGCCGCTACACAAAGTTTTTATTATGATTTGACTCCGTGACCTTGTTTTCAGCCTAGCCCATATTCAAAGAAGTGGATCAAGGTTCCATCAAGGCTGTCATTCTAATCAAGGTTCCAATGAAAATAGAAGATCCAATGAAAAATGCAACTTATTGCATGCACAAAGGGGTTTGTCTATGATTTTACTCAGGTGATCTGATTTTTACCATAGATGATGTATGTTCGAACTCGTCTATATTTCACCAAGATAGTCAGTCTAATCAAGTTTATGTTTATTCAGTGAAAAGTAACCTCTATTGCACACACAAGGTTTCTATGAGGTTGAACCCATGGGCACATAATTAACTCTAGATAAAATTTCATGAATATCAAATCAAAATACAACCTCTAATGCCACAGTTTTCTATGATTTGACCAAGTGACCTAGCTTTGGACCAAAGATGATGCATATTCAACCTCAATGTATTATTCATCAAGATATGTCATACTGACAAGTTTTTATGAAGTGCAATGAAAATGCAACCTCTATTGCATCACTAGGGTTTTCTATGATTTGACTTCGTGACCAAGTTTTTGCAACCCCAGATGACCCCATATTCGAACTCAACGTAGAAATTTATCTAGGTAGTCATTATGACAAAGTATCATAAAAATATAAATGAAAAATAAGCCTCTATTGCATGCCTATGATAAGTGTGAACGACAGACAACAGACAGACGGACGCCAGGAAATCACACTAGCTCATATTAAGCACTTCGTTCTCAGGTGAGCCTAAAATCGAAAAAAATAAATACGTGTCTTACACGATAGTAAAAATACGTTCGTACAAATATTAAAAGCGTACGTTCGAGAAACTATTACAAGAGCTTTGAAGCCTATACAAATATTTCTTACAAAAGCAATTTTGTTTCAGGAGGCTCACAATACTGACTGCGTGTCTGTTGTTTATACTGACATGGATGTTTTACCCAGATTGACTACGCCGCTACTGACTATGCTAAGAGTACAACTATCGAGGTAACTCACTGGACATTTTTTTATATCATACACGGGTTTACAGTTTCAAACGGGGCTATTTCACGTCTAATAGTTTTGATCAATTTTGATTGATGCTTATCTCCATATATAACCTCTACGTAAAGGTTTAAAAACTGGTTCAATAAAATGTATCATATGTCATTAGAAAGCTAAGTGATGTTTTCATTATGACGTTATAAAGAGCAACCATGTTAGACGGACAATTTAAAAATAGCCCTATTTGCCGATTCTTAGCGTGATACGTGTATATTCAGTTTACCCGTGTACTAGTATTGTCATTTTTCTGGAGTTTTGTCACCTGTCTAGCTTGAGATGTTTGTTACCCCTGTGGTTGGAGGTTAGAACGTAGATTACAGAATTGCATCTATTGAAGTCACTGCAGACAATGTAAAGTAATCTTTCTTATTTACGTAAACGACATAGCAGATTCACTTTTAAGTTCCACTTGCTTATATGCAGACGATAGTTCTTTAGCTGTTTCTGCTTCCGACATAAATGCGATGTTAAGAACTTTGAACAACGACTGAAGTAAAATAACAAAATGGTCCAAACAATAGGTTGTTAACTTTAATCCCGCAAAAACCGAAGTAGTATTTTTTCATTTAAGCAAACTGCTCCTCATCTACTAACATTTTACAACGTAAGGCCTAACTTTGTTGACCACCATAAACATCTGGGCGTAACTCTTAGTAACAACGGTCAATGGCATGAACACATTTCCAACATCATCAAGTCTGCAAACAAACTTATAGGGTCAATGAGATTGCTTGAATTTAAACAGAACCGAATCTATATTTTATATCATATACCTAAACTCGAATGCACTTCAATAGTATGGGACAGTTACACTAACTATGAAAAAGATTCTCTAGAACGTCTTCAATACGAGGCAGCCAGAGTTGTTACTGGCCAAATTCGGTCCGTCTTCATTAACAAACTGCTTATAGGTAATAAACTGAAATAGGCTGGATGACACTTTCTGACCGTAGAAAATTGTAAAAACTGATTCTAATATACAATATTATAATAACAGTATTTACGTGAGCTGTTTCACTTACAGTACACGACAGTTTAATTGGCCAAAGTAATCAACATTTATTGAGAAACTCAAATGGTTATATTGCAATGCCTCTACGCTTGGATATATATTCCCGTTCAACATTACCTCCTTCCTTAAACATTGGAACGAACTCAATTTAGAAATACTTCTTTTTCAGTATTTAAAGGAAACTTAAAACACTACTTAAATTCCAAACTGTTTCTGGCTATTATCTATCAGGTAAAAGATATTTTGCAGTACAGCAAGCCCCAAAAACATAACTGCAGCAATTTATATGCTGACTTATACTGCAATCATCTACGAAAGTCACCCGTTTTCCAATGCGGAAATGGTGTAGAACAAGTAGAACATTACTTTTTAGCTCACCTGGCTACGCCAGGGTGAGCTTTTCTGATTGATGATTGTCTGTCGTCGGTCGTCCGTCAACATTTTGATTCAATCTCCTCTGAAACAACTAGGCCAATGTTAATAAAACTATGCTGGAATGTTCCTTGCATGAAGTTCTACCAAAATAATTCAAAGAATTCCATTCCATGCAGAACTCTGATTGCTATGGCAACAAATAGGAAAAAACTTTAAAAATCTTCTTCTCTAAAATCACAATGCCTAGAGCTTAGATATTTGGCATGTAGCATTGGCTAGTAAAACTCTACTAAGGTTGTTCAAATTATGACCCCGGGTCAAAATTGACCCTGCGGTGTGGTCATTTAGTTTTGCAAAGGCTTATACAGGAAAAACTTAAAAAATCTTCTTCTCTGAAACCATAAGGCCTAGAGCTTAGATATTTGGCATGTAGCATTGGCTAGTGGACCTCTACCAAGATTGTTCAAATTATGACCCCCGGATCAAAATTGACCCCGCACAGGGGTCACTTAGTTTTAAATTGGGTCATATAGGAAAAACTTAAAAAATATCTTCTCTGAAAACACAAGGCCTAGAGTTTAGATATTTGGCACGTAGCATTGCCAAGTAGACCTCTTCAAAGTCTGTTTGACCTTGCCCGGGGGTCACTTGTTTTACAAAGACGTATTTAGGAAAACCTATTTGGTATAAAACATTATCTAGTGATCTTCCATCAGGCAAGTGGACTTGTACCAAGGTGGGCGATATAGGGCAATCTTGGCACTAAATGACGTCCAAAATACCCTTGTCATTAACGAGGTAAAAATTTATTAAGAACATTAGAAGGTTTTCTAATGATGATGATTTCCAAAAATCGATTGTCCGCTACCAATTCTGCTGTGGGTTTTGGCGGGGTGTTTTGTCGTCGGCGAAGTTCACATTGCGGAGATGTGTGGGTTGCACCAATGTTCTCTCTCTTCTCCTTTTATTACTTATTTTAGTGCTTTTTTAGTGTTTTTTTTTTCTTTTCTTTTTTTTCTAACCTTATATACTTCAACGAATATTATCTTCAGTATTATTTTGACGGTAACATATTCCTATATATTTAGAATCATTCTTCTTGTACTTTTTTTCTTCTTAAAAAATCGACGCCTTAAAATGATAAGGTTGTAAGTGCAAAATTGCTATATTGAGAAAACATGAAAAAACTATCTACCCATTAAAAAACCCGTTTTATTTAGACTGTGATTTGCTTTCTTCATACATTATTCGGATCTACTGATGATGCACTGAAAAGAAAAGGTTTTTGTCATTACATTTATATAAAAATGCTCTTTAAGTGAAAAGGACTTTTTAATTTTGATACTGTACGGGAAGTTAGAAATGGTCAAAAGGTCGTATGCGACACTAACGACCTTTTTGTGCTTAATATTTCATTATTATTTGTTAATGAAAAGGTCACTACTACGTTTTTTATGTAAGGTTAACAAAGAATAACATATTGCCTTGGTTAGTCTTAAAAATAACACTTGCATTCACTTTAAATCTAAGATAGATCAGTACCTTTCGTCAGTAAAATTTAAAGTTGTCACATTTTTTTGAAATTTGGTACATGCGTATATCGTGTCCATCTGTGCTGCATGGTAAAATTTTTATTTACATGACGCCACGGAACGTCATTTAACAACGCCATCTGTATTTCTTCTTCCAATGAATTTAAGCATTTCAGAGAATAACAAAAAAAGTAGACGGTTAAATTTTTTTTCAATTTTGACAATTTACTATTTTTGATATCTGAGACTGAATAATTGAATAAGAATGACGACTTAGATTTTTCAGTAAGCGCTCTTGAATAATGTCACTATAGCACGAAAAAGTAATGAGGCTTCTAGGAATGGGTAAGTAAAGTGATCGTTTGCGTACACGGAGTGAAAATGTCAAACAGTCACTGGAATCATTTTTCATAACTCAAATATTTTAGAGGATGGAACAAGCAATTTCTCCATATTTCATTCATTACCAATTTATTTATGGCAAAATACTCCACCAGCTTTTAAGTGGTGTCTCACAAAAGCTGTTTTTAACGGTTTTCACAACTTCTCGAAAATAAAAGTTTTAAACGCGAGTTATCCCGACACCTCGGCAGTAGGCAGTTTACTAGCACCAAATGATTGTAACCATTGGAATTTGATTGACGGGACCAAAAATCCCTTCGACACATCCGGAGTCTCGATATGTCAAATTTTGTCATAAAGGAGTTTAAGTACATAGATAAAGAAGGAAATTTGACGGCACTTTAGAATTTCTTCGACTTAAACGGAAATTCGAGGTAAGCGAGTTTGAGATACTGAGAGTCAACTGTATTAATAAAATATTGAAAGGTAGCGTTAGAAGTTCCTTTAAGTGTAGGTCTGTGAGAAATGATGTTATAGATGCAAACACGACAACGCGAAGCAACATCTCGAAATATTACATTGTATTTTTTGTAGAGTGTTGTTCGGTCTTCGGTTAATCGTTGCAACCCTAGTTCATATACATATAACTGATGCAACACAGCAAATTAACGCTGAATACATTCCCTATTTACCTTATTTCAACCGTTCAAAACACATGTTTGAACACTTATATAATCAATGGAGTATATTTGAACAAAAATTGAGAAATTTTACAAAACTTTGTTAAACTTAGCTTATTCGTCTGAATTATTTCAAAATCAAACTACATAAATCTAGATTTCTTTTTCACTTTTGAAATCCGACAGTGTATTGACATTGATTTAACTGTGCAACGCTTGCACAATCGCATTGAAAACATAATAAATAGCAGAATAATACAAAAAATTATAGACAAAACATAGAGATTTTAACGGATGACACAACCTTCTTTTACGGAGTACAACTCGATTCTGATAAGAATTAAATGGTCGCAAGTAGCAGATATGACCTTTTCTTATGAAATCCCAGTAAAATATAATTCTAATTTAAAGGTCGGAAGTAGCAGTTACAACCTTCTCTGACAAACTCAATATAACAATTTTTAGTTACGACCTTTTTTCTGCAACATAAAACACTGCTATCGGCTGAGAATAGGTCTATGACATGTGCCTTTTAATGCAGATTCCGAATATGTATAGGTCATATAAGGTCGTAAGTAACATTTAAGACCTTATTATTCTAAGGCGTCGAAATATTGACCTTTCTGTTTTACTGTGCTTAGTTTCTATGTCAAACAAAATCTTTTTCACAACCATCTTGCCATTATAATCATATTTATCATATTGGAGAGTGCCGTTTACTGATGTTCCTATAACTCGTGGCCCAATCTATTTGTTAAATATATTTAATATATTTTGGTCCAAATGTTATAAGTGTATTTGTACATAGAACAATAAAATAAAATTAAATTATGGTAAAGTCCCATGCAGTAGTGACTCAAACCAGCACATCCGTTTCAACAAATAACGACATTCATGCATATAACATTTTTGATACAAAAATTTTCATTCTAGCTATATGACCTTGGAAGTCGATTCGCCATGAAGCACCATTTATTAATGTTTTGTAGAAAAATCGCGCAGTCAAAGAGAACAAAAAGTTATTTGTAAAGACGGCCAAGTAATTACAGAGACACTGCATGTATAACCAAAATTCAACCCTTAAGTATATGTCATAAACACATAATTAATTTATTTGACCTTATCAAGACAAACATTCTGATCAATTTTCATGAAAACTGGATATATGATGTGACCTTCAGAGTGTTAACAAGGTTCTTCTTTGATTTAATGTGTAGCATAACTTTAACCCCAGATGACCCATATTTAAACTTGACATAGAAATCATTAGGACACACATTGTGACCAAATATGATGGTTGGTTTATATGTATGGCTTCTAGAGTGTTAACAAGATTTTTCTTTGATTTGACCTGATGACCTTTTTGTTAAACCCAAGTGCCCCTGATTCTAACTTTGCCCATACATAATTGAAAACAAAACCGATCTGACTTACTTTCATGATAATAAGGTTGCAAATGCCACTTCTATGGCATACAACTGTTTACCTACTTTTTAACCCAAGATAACCCATACAAACTCGACCTAGATTTTTGCCATTCTGACTTAATTTCATGAAGTTCCGGTGAAAAAAGTAGACTCAATTACATTCAAAATGTTTTCTATGATTTGACAAGGTGACCCAGTTTCTGACATCAGATAAGCCATATATATTCTTACTCAACCTAGATTTTATCAAGGCGATCATTTTGACCAATTTTCTTGAAGTTCCAATGGAAAATGCCACCTCTATTGCATACACAAGGTTTTTGTATGATTTGCTGCTGACTCAGTTTTTGTTCTCAGATTACCCATATTCAACACGACCTAGATTCCACTAACCAAGTTTCATGAAGATCCAATGTAAAGCACCACCTCTATTGCATACACAAGGTTTTTTCAATGTTCTGAGCAGGTGACCTAGTTTTTGAACTCAGATAACCAATATTCAAACTCGGCCTAGAATTTTATAAAGGCAGTCATTCTGAGCTAATTTCATAAAAAATCAGCAAAAATGCAGCCTGTATTGTATACACAAGTTTAAGTTTGGACAGATAGACTGGCAACAAACAAAAGATAGACAGACATACAGGCGGCTGACATCAGGCGATCACAATAATTCACAGTGAGCACTTCGTTCTAGTTACATGGATCAGCATGAAAGCTATGGTATCGAAGACCCACGTGATCCAAGGTTTTACAATATAATATTAGAAGAAGATGCACTGATGTTCAACCCATGTCTGGATATAAATAAATCTGCGTCGATCGATTATTCAAAAGTAACACTCATAGGTAATAACTTACATGCATGTAACTTAACTAAAATAGGCCTGTTCGCTCTCGGAATTTGGTGAAAAAACAAGGTTGTTTGAACTATCTGAAATTAACATATATTAGAACGAATCATCAAAATAACGGTTCCAGTATGAATTTCTGTAAAATATTTCTGCATTTTTGAAATTATACCCTACCGACGTGTAGATTAGTCCCATCAAATCCTAAATTCGAAACACTGGTGTCAAACGTAGTCATTACTAAGCATAAACTTTGCTATATCTGTTTCATTAAAGCTGGTCGTTCATAGTTTAAAGTTGCTCGTTCATAGTTTCCGGTGAAATAAATTCTCCAAAACGATATAAACATAAAACGTAAAAGTAATGGCTAGAATCAACAATATTTTGAAAATCTTAGTGAGCATGGTTTGACAGCAGCGATACACTATAATACTTTACAGAGATTTAAACTAGATTATTTTTACTTGATGATTCGTTCTAAGAAATGTTAATATCAGACAGTTCGAACAGGGTTGTTTTTCCACCAAAATCTGAGAGCGAGCAGCTTTAATTTTCATGCCAATACCTTTGACGGTACTTGAGATATTGGACTTCATAAAAATACACTGAGGCGATTACAAAAGCTCTCCATATTCTTCGAAAACCCGAACTAAAAGCTAGACCCTGAAACAGTGAATACACCAAAGAACACCCATCAGCTAGATATAGCATACAATTTTAGTAGTCACCTGGACTGTGACTATTTCACAGACAATTACACGTTTAAAATTTAAAAATCTGTATCTGTAATGATATGATTAACATACCTTTATGTGATATAGGTAAAACAATATTAGTAGTAACTAGTGTTATGAAATAGTTTCTGTTTTAATTTGTTGTAGGCCGATTCAGTGGAGCGTATTATATTGGTGAAGAAGTCCAAGCTGCCGTCATTTTGTACGATGGATACGGGAAACGTAAATATTCTGGCGGTGACCAGCTTAGAGTTACAATAGAAAATCAAATATTGGGTACATCAGCTCCGTGTGTGGTAACGAACAATAGAAGTGGCACATATGCGGTCATATGTGAAGTACTGTGGTCTGGGACTTCTACAATAATCGTAAAGTTGGCATATACAAGAGAGACAATAACAAGCATTTATCGTATTAGATCTAAGGTAAGTGTGTGAATATGAAAAGAGCAAATTTTACGTCAATGTTATTAATATTACTCTAATGCTTTATAGTTGAGTTCATTTTGTGGTCATACATTTATTACCAGTCCTAACATACATCAATTCTACAATGGCTCACGATCTTGTCTCTGTATACAAAGATCGGAAAAATTAGATTTTATTATTCCATAAACAACGCGCGGCCGGTATGAAATGACGTCATATTGTGCCGCATGATGTTAAATAAATATCCGCTTTGCATTTATTCACCTTTGTAATACTAGACCTGTTAAAATTGAAATGACATCATTTTCCGCGTTGTAATTGTTTGAAAATTAACTTTTTGTTGTTCTAATGCGCAGTTATTAATCACTCATAATTCTGTGATTGATAACTGCACATCAGAACTCCGAGTCATTGTTTATTCATGAAATAATCTCCATTGAAGCGGTGTTCATCATTTAATAAACAATGATTGGAGTGCATCGGAACGGCAAAGAGTTGTTTATTAAACGATAACAACCCTGAAACGGATGTTATTACGATTCTAACATGACAAGATATTATATTATATTATCCTTTATCTAGCGTCATGCGGCACAATATGACGCCAGTTTATGGCATATCGGTGATCGCTTCGTTTATGGCATGATAAATTTATATTTTTAATTTTTTTCTACCCTTTGTATAGAGAGACAAAAAAATCGTGAGTTATGTTAGAATAAACAATGGACACCACTGGAACGGTTATTATTTCATAAATTACAAATTAAATATGTTTGGAAAACTTTATTGACTTTATCGATACAAAAATCACGAGGGCGTTTATGAAATTTAGAGAATCATACATCATAACTTTGCTGCATTATAGTATTCTAAGGAAACGCAACGGCGAAAAGGCACTCAACGAATGCAAATTAAATTAGCTATTTAAAACAAGAGTGAAATACAAAACATTTATACAGCGCGACTTAATGTACATAACACATTCTTGTCAAATACGTGCATACTTCATAAATTTATGAATATTTTACCAAAGCATTTTCGAAAAGTACATAACTTACTCGATTTATGTAGATATGTCAGACTTTAAACTCATTGTTCAAAATCATATAACATTAGAGTCGAACGATTAGCCTTTTTCCCTTTTGCCAGACCTTAGCCACCAGAATTATACATGGACTGTTCCAGAGTAGAAACTACATGGAGGAAACCATTTGTCATCCAAACTACACACATTTCCTGATTTTTACAAATTATACAGCCATGTGTAACATGACGTATATTAACTCAGGGATGCCATTTTACTGCGGAAAACCTAAAAATGAACATTTAATTTGCCAAGATTGGCAGCAAGTGAGAACACCAAAACCCTACCTTGAACTTCCTCTTACTGAATGCGAACAAACTTTATTGAAAAGGTACATCGTTCTTTTTCATTAGCATAAAAAGATCAGAGTGTTTAAAAGCTGCTCACTCTCAGATTTTGGTGAAAAAAACAGGTTCAGCGAACTGTCTGAAATTTTAGAAAGAATGATCAAAGTAAAAGGTTCCAGTATAAATGAAAGTTTCTCTGTACAGTCACTGACAGTCTATTTTCATCAGACTGGTTTACATTTCATGTTATTAGACTGGTTTACAGCAATAAACTGACTGGTAGCCAATGTGAACTTATTGGTCGGGATACACTTTTAAAGCTGCTCGCTCTCAGATTTTGGTAAAGAAATAAAGTTCTTCAAACTGTATGAAAATAACATATTTTAGAACATATAGTCCTATAAAAAGGTTCCAGCATAAATTCATGTCAAGTATTATTGCAGATTTGAAAAAAAACGCTACCAAATAATAAAGTGTTGCAAACACTTTTGAAATTCCAATATTAACATTATTGTAGTGGAGCAGTGCCGTAAAACAAACATTTTCAATCAATTTCCGCAAATTCCTACCTAGAAATTTACTTCTAGTGATCATTCTAGCCTTTAGTTTCATAATCATGTATTAGTATGTCATTCTTGAAAATTTTATTTTTTTCAACGGCAACTGAGAGCGAGTAGCTTTAAATCACGAGACTTGTCAGTAGTCGTGAAAATGTGCGTTGGTTTGTTTACAAACATTTTGACTGCAAACGATTATTAGGATAGAGGTAGGAATAGTAATATATATTCTCAGAATCACTTTGATGGAACTTCGCGTAGAACATTATATAATAATACTGCTTTAATTAAAGCTGCTCGCTCTCAGTTGCCGTTGAAAAAAATAAAAGTTTCAAAGAATGACATACTAATACATGATATAGGATGATTTATACTCAAACCTTTTTATTTGACCATTCTTTCGGACATTTGTTTATTTCACACAGTTCTAAGAACCACTTTTTTACACAAATCTTTCAGAAATACAGGAGCGAGCAGTTCACAATATGTAAAATTTTGCAAACAACAGATATGAAATTTTGAAAAAAAAGAAGTTTTTTTATTTCGGAGGCTTGAATGATCCTTTGTATGGAGCTGTAAAAGGTCACAGTTTGTGGCAATTCTACTTAGCATCCAATTTCGATTAAGTAAATAAAACACCTGACTCTATTTTCCTTTAAAATTGCTCGGTCTCAGAATTTGATGAAAAATAAAAAAAAAATAAAACTCTCTGAAAATAAACTGATTTAGAACGAATAGTCAAATAAAAATGTTCTAGTAATATGCCTGAAAAGTATATCTGTATATTTGAAATCGACCATCCTTTTCAATGACTTTTGAAAATTGCTACCTAGTTGTTACTTATTTTGCTGGTTCTAATCATTACTATTATATTTTATGTTTAAAGCTGCTCGCTCTCAGATTTTGGTAAAAAAATAAAGTTCTTCAGACTGTATGTAAACAACGTATTTTAGAATACAGCCGTGGCCGTTAATCTGCAGCAGTTCATATTAGTTTAACTACGCATATACACCTTCCTATCTGCAAAAAAACCGATACATCTGTCGATACATAAAGTGGGAGAATCCATTATAGAATTACCGCTTAAAATAGGGGTGTCGTTAGTACATTCACGTCGTTAGTACAGGCGCTTAAATTTAAACCTGTTTTACGTCAAAATGAAGATAAGTAAATGTGGCAGATCTTATGTACAAGGTAAAAAGATTTCGGCGGATTTAAGGTCAGTAGTGATTGACAATTTAGTCAACAACTTTGAAGGGAATAAAGATACAGCATTTTTGAAACGCGGTGCCTAGGTAGCAACTGCTAAAATGCTGTTACTGAAACATTCTACAGTATCAAATATTTGGAAGGAACATTGTTTCGGACGTTCAAGCCGCTCACGTAATAACGGTCGTGGTGTCGGACGCCCAAGAAAATTAACTGCATTTGACATTGATTTCATAGAATACTCAAAAGTTTTAAAACCATCCATTACATCACAAAAACTTCATTCAGAGTTAAAGGCCGTGTCAACTACAGAAGTAAAACCTAGGACAGTTCGTCGTGCCGTCAAAAAGTACTTGTCAAAGCCATACACGATGAAGAAAATGTGTCATGTTGCAGAAGAGCGTTTTACGATGAGAAATTTAATGTACACGCAGGTTTTTATGAACAATCTTCACAATGTTGACCCACATAGGCTACGATTTATGGATGAATCCGGATTCCGATTACCAGACGCAGCACGGTCTTTGTATGGCCACGCACCTGTAGGCGAGAAAGCTGTTGAAATACTGCGCTATGCCTCTCATGCTAATATTACGCTTCATCTTCTAGCGGGTATCAACGGGGTTAATCATCTTAAAGTCACTAAAGGGGCGTCAGACTCTTATACGTTTGTGGATTTTATCACGGAATGTACAAACTCTGTCACTGATTTTGGAGTTCCAGCTTTAAGGCCAGGCGATATTCTCATCGTAGATAATGCCCCGATTCACCATTCTCGGATTGCTCGAGTATTGCAAACATGGTTACAACGCCAAGGTATCTCGGTTGTGTTCACGCCAACGTATAGCCCGGATATGAACCCCGTAGAAATGTGTTTTAGTAAAATCAAACATGTCCTCAAACAGTCATGTTTCAGACAGGCTCTGCATGATAATCTCCAGTTGGCTGTCTACAAAGCGGCGAAGTCTATAACAGTAAATGATATGCATGGATTTTTCAAGGCAACGCATTATATTGATGTTTAAAGAACTCGGTGGATTATTTGGCAGCTGTTATGATTTTATTTGTTTCAGCAACGAATGATGAAGCGTTTTAGGCTGATTAGTCTGGACAACCTATATTTATGAGTGGCTCTTATTTTACCTAGAAAGATTTCTAACGGACGGAACTTACCTTTGTATGTAAAAAAAGAATTTCAAATCGATGTACATTTTCGAAATATAGAAACGGTTTGAATACAAACGAAATGGATACGTCAACATTGTTTTAGAGTTAATAGTAACATAGTTCTATATCATAATCCTATCAGTTTATTTATTTTACAATTATCAGTAAATTCAAAAGGGATATTCGGACTTTTAAAAGTTAAGACGATCGGATGAAATATAATATAAAACTGTACAATCACAATAGTTACAGGCTATTCGGTAATTAACATTTATCACGCTATGTTTGAAGTTTCTGGAATAAAAATCCCTCAATATGGACATAATTATTACTTGTATAATTAATGTCGAGTTCCCCAAATGTTTACTGAATGAAGAGCTAAGAGTGCAGATCATGATCTGGAAGAATACAGAGTTGTGTTCCAGTCAAATTTCTCCAAAACGGAAGGTGTGTTTAAACGGATGTAATGTGTTTAAAAATGTATGCACTCATCATTTATTTTGTTTTTTTAACACTGTCGTGAAATGCTGCGTTTTGACCATGTTCTTTTTTCCGTAAAGATGGCGTTGTTTTGCAACATTGCCAAATAAGGTTATTCTGCTCGGGTTCAATACGTGTTAACACGATTTTCTTGCATCACACATGTAGCGATGAAACAGTGTTTGATTGACAAAAACAAATCACCTAAACTGCGTCTAAGACTCCACCCATTCAAAGCATTGACCAATGAAATTTGGCCACGGTCCTGCGAAGTATTTTGTTAAACATGTGTGTATCAAGTATTCACCATATTCATTTTGCCTTGCACTGAGATAACGTAAAAGCATGTTTCAGTTTCAAGTGAATTATAGGGGGAAAGTTAGGCAGTTTTATATTGTAGAAATGACAAAAACTTATTCGGAAGTTGTGGAAAAGATCGTCACTAACATTTACAGCTTATTTGGGTGTGTTTTTTAAATTCAGTACGTCAATGATGAAGGGACTTGGATTACACTTAGTGAATCTGAAACAGATATACAAGATATGTACAGATGTTCAATGATCGTACCGGGTGCAGACTTTAAACGCATTAAGGTCAAAATCGTCGAAGGGTGCTCTCCGGCACAAGCCAAGAAAAGAGTAAATGATTGTGACGACCAGGACAGCTCGAACTTAACCAAAATATCGCGTTCCCGTATTGAGTTTGATGACTGTCCATCTAAGAATGTGTATAAAACTCCAATTGAACTTGATATAGAGCACAAAGAACAATCAATTTCAGAGTTGGAAACAGAATTGCATACTTTAGAAGAGAGACATGATAAACTGACCAGTATGTACTTGTGTTCAGTACCTATTAACCGACGGGGTGCAAAGCAATGTTCTAGGTGCCACCTCTTCCAAAACCATCGAAAGAACAATTGCCCAAATGATGCGTGTGTATCGTCCATGATGTGTGGAGACGTGAATAAACATTCGGATGAAACTTTAGAACTCCGGGAAGTTGAAAATAAAACCTCTAAGTTAAGGAACGAAATAAGGAAGGAACGACTTGATCTAGAAAATAAGTTAAAATGCAAAGAAAAAATTATGGGCAGCTTCTCGAAAACAATGGAGATTGAATTGATAAAATCGAACAGAGATCGGTATTTGATCGGTACTCAGTTTGGTGTTAAACCAAGACAGGCTCTTATAAATGAACATGTAGCCATACTGGAAAGACACTATAACGGAAATATTCCGAAATCATCGAGGCAGAAAGGGCAATTTTTGGGAATATTATAAACAAAGCTTTCACAAAATTACCTAAAACGCCCGAAAATTATTTAACAAGTAATTCGGTGTACCCTGTGGAATATCCTCGTAAGAAGATAAACTTCGCATCTGCATCACCTGCACCACCACCTGATCCACCTCTTCCAGCTGCACCACCACCTACACAGGGACATCAAGCAGATATAGGCGCATCTCCATACTTTGGCTATAGCTGGATGCCAAATCCATGGTTTCCAGACTTTATGGTGGCAAGGTAAGGCATGATTCTATGAAGTTTTTTGGTCAAAGTTTTAAAGTGCACAGGCACTATGCTAAATCATGTAAAGATTTTTAAAGCACGACAGCCGGACTCGAACCACACCTTTCGCTGTTTCGGCCAAATACTTAAGCTGGTTAGTAGTAACGCAGTTTACCTAGCCTAATTAAGTTGGCGTTTCAGTGTGACCCCTTTCACAGATCTGATATTTTATAACTGTCGCACTTTTGTAGAAGACGGACAACTCTAAAATGTCAACATGTAAATTCGGTTTGCCTTCGTAGTGATAGTGAGACTACAGTTTACCCAGCGAGTGGTACTTTGACAGGGTCGTCTGACGCTTAATCAAATCTAAAAATTAGAAAGATTCGAACACACGGCGCCTTTACAACAGTATAGATATCCCAATGAGATGTAATATATGCAAGAATTTCTTTTTTTTACTAACAGAAAAATTAAGTGTTGCACGAGTAATATTTTTTCCAGTTTGCATTAAAATGTATAATTTCATTACAGTGCGGGAGAAAGGGCAAAAGATGATACATGTACACGCCAAGCCGAAGAAGAAACAACAGAGAAGGCTTGAACTTGGTCTGGTAAGAAGCTTATGTTTAAACTGTATACCTGTTAAAATATGAAATACATATGTACATTAAATGTTTCAGAAAAAAACATCGTGTTGCACAGCTGTCCTGGTCAAACATGTTCGATGCTTCTTTAACTGTGTAATATTTCCAGGGCAGCAATGTAAAAAAATACCTTCGCAAGTGTTTAAAAAATCATTTATACTAATTTATTATGCGATGGCAGCGGTGAGTATTGAACACGAGACACTCCAATATCAACATTGTACTATTGCGCCTCTACAATTTTATTATTGCAGAGGAGAATGTTCGGCATTTATCGTGGCAGTAAATACTTTTTTTACATTTGTGTCATGAATATGACTTTGTAATGGCCTGCCAGACCTTCCGGCGAACCAGATATATGATATGTATGCACACACACAGGCGCAATATATATATACTTTATACATGATATATATTTTCATGTGTGTATGTAATATGTATATGTTTATTCAAATGTGTATGTGATTTCAGGAGCTGTGAAGTATTCGTGAGAGTCTGAAGACCATCGCCCCAGATCATCTTGAAGCCGTTTTAAGATCTTGTGTCGACAGTTTGGTTGTTTCATTTATATAAAAAATTTAAAAATGTTTTCAGTGTTGAGATGTACAAACACTAAAAGAATCTTGAATTAAGTAAATTCATAGTTGTGTTACAGAGACATATGTAATGAGACAGTTAATTGATGCCTTTGTTCCTGTCTTGAGTTATAGAGACATATGTAATGAGACAGTTAATTGATGCCTTTGTTCCTGTCTTGAGTTATAGAGACATATGTAATGAGACAGTTAATTCATGTTTTTGTTCCTGTCTTGAGTTATAGAGACATATCTAATGAGACAGTTAATTGATGTTTTTGTTCCTGTCTTGAGTTACAGAGACAGATATAATGAGACAGTTAATTGATGCCGTTGTTCCTGTCTTGAGTTATAGAGACACACCTAATGAGACAGTTAATTGATGTTTTTGTTCCTGTCTTGAGTTATAGAGACATATCTAATGAGACATGCCTTTGTTCCTGTCTTGAGTTATAGAGACATATCTAATGAGACAGTTAATTGATGTTTTTGTTCCTGTCTTGAGCTACAGAGACAGATATAATGAGACAGTTAATTGATGCCGTTGTTCCTGTCTTGAGTTATAGAGACACACCTAATGAGACAGTTAATTGATGTTTTTGTTCCTGTCTTGAGTTACAGAGACAGATATAATGAGACAGTTAATTGATGCCGTTGTTCCTGTCTTGAGTTATAGAGACACACCTAATGAGACAGTTAATTGATGTTTTTGTTCCTGTCTTGAGTTATAGAGACATATCTAATGAGACATGCCTTTGTTCCTGTCTTGAGTTATAGAGACATATCTAATGAGACAGTTAATTGATGTTTTTGTTCCTGTCTTGAGCTACAGAGACAGATATAATGAGACAGTTAATTGATGCCGTTGTTCCTGTCTTGAGTTATAGAGACATATCTAATGCGACAGTTAATTGATGTTTTTGTTCCTGTCTTGAGTTATAGAGACATATCCAATGAGACATGCCTTTGTTCCTGTCTTGAGTTATAGAGACATATCTAATGAGACAGTTAATTGATGTTTTTGTTCCTGCCTTGTGTTTCAGCGACAGATCTAGTAGTTGATTGATGCTGTGTCACAGAGACATATCTAATAAGACTGTTGCTTGATGAAAATGACTTTGTTCCTTTCTTGCACAATACTTTCCAGTCTTTACAATTGATCACCAACGAAATGTTGCCCAAGACTGCTCAATCTGGTTCACAGGTTATATTCTAGACGGCAGTTATGAGAAGTACAAAGTTGTATTTTGGTAATTAAAAAAATGTTTGCACAATTGTTTAAGATTATTAATTTTCTTTATTTCCAAACAAGTTTCTTTGAAGGAATTGACTAGAGTTGGAAAGTGTCTGTAACCTCTAATGTCAATGCTTACGAATGTGTTTTTGAAACTTCAAAGTTTAATGGGTTTACAATACGATAATAAAAAAGTTTAATGGGTTTACAATACGATAATAAAAGTTAAAAAAATAGTTCCCAGTTTGTAATCGTGCTTATTAGGTCCACCACACTCGGGAGAGGTATATATGCGATACGACCCGTGAAAGTCATTCCCAACTTTCAAAGTTCCTTCGCTTTTAAGCTCGTTTTTTTCAAACAAGAAGGGGAGCTATACTACTTGCGTTTGTGTCGCACCCTTGTTAGGTTTTTTGTACCACCCTACTCATTACAAAACATTGGAGGTATTGCTTTGGAACTTGCCATACTTGCTTACCATCATAAGATCAACAGACGAGAGAAACATAACCCTGTCAAGTTTTTGCCAAAATTAGGGCCGTTTTACGTCTTGGGTTAAGTTTTGTGTACTACCCCAATTTATTTCAAAACCATAACAGATATTGCTTTAAAACTTGCCATACTTATATTAACCATCACTTCCATCCAAAGACGAGAGTGTAGGCCCCTTTTTTACTTTGAAAGTACATTGAATAGGGTTAAAATCCATTTATTAACTTAACCCTTTGAAATATTGCTAACATTACCACCATCTGTAGGCAAGAGATACACTAAGTCGCGATGTTTGTGGCACCTCAGTTTATCCCGAGAGGTCAGAAAAGGAAAACCTCTCGGTCATAAAAAATTATAATTGTTAACAGGTTGTGCCGTAAAACCAATCTTCATAACCAAAGTTTGAACCCGTAGACTCGAGGTTTCTTAAGAGGTCGCACGAAGGTTTCTGAATTCCAAAATAAGAAAATGGAAAACACCATTATATTACCGTGTGATATATGTATTTGTAATATTTACAGTCCGTTGCAAAAATCCAAAGCAATCTGCAGTCGCTACAATCTGCCGAGATGTTCTTTATATGGGAGAAAATGCAATATGCATGTGCAGTATTCTTGCGTTGATTCAGGGACAGGGGTCATTGCTTTGTGAATGATTCAATGATATCTCTGGCTGATAATCTAAATCACTACCGCAAGTTCATGAGTATAGGTTATATGATTATACATGCATTATGTTCCCGGAACTTTACGCTAGATCTAGTATCTAATGAAGTCATTTTTGTTTTAATAAAACCGAAAAGCGCAGTTTCGGGTACATATTATCAAGCCGTGTTTGAAGTCTCTTCATGTGTATGACAATAATTGTAATATTCATTAAAATTGCAGTACACCATCCTACCTAATTGATGATCATTGTGATATTTTTTCCATAAAAATGCCCTTTTCACATCGTCCTGTCCATGTTTTGTCAAAATGAGAAGAAATTGTCTTTCCGAAATTGATAATTTGAGTCGTTCTGTCGTTCTCGGCTTCTGACAAATATACCTGCCTGCCGAAATCTTTACTTGTTGAAAAGTGAAAATTATCTTCTGTGAAATCAATATTCCCATGCAGTCTACATGTAATGCCAGCCCAACAGCGAACACGAAACTTTTCGATTGTGCATGGTGGTTTTACTTTCAAAGCCTATGGTTTCTCCTATTCTTTTATTTTCGGGGAAGAGTTTGGGTAATGAGTCTCGGAAAAAAGTTCAAATCAACAAAATTTGGACATGAAAATGAAACGACAGACATGGCAGACGGCTAATTTGATCTCATATCCATTTTGTTTATTTCACTAATATGTACATGTATTATACATGATGAAATTATGTAAATTTGTGAATGTTCATTGACCAAACTTGATAGCATCACAGCGAGACCATGGTATCACGCTTTAACTAACTATATATTTTTACTTTACGTTTTGATGTAAAGACACACAATCAATAATAAAAAATTATATACTAACGAATTTCATTACAATAAAACGACGGGAAAACGACTATGTGTGATTTAAAACTGAATGTTTTTGACACGGACATGTTGTTTCCAACTAGACCGTAACAATGTACATGTCGTCAATGTGACCGCTATATTTACTCTCGCGTGCAAATTTATTTTCCAGTGTTGTTGGCTACCCACATCCATTATTATGATAATCATTAGTATAAAGTTATATGACACATTAACTCACTAGTTGTTGAAATTTCACGGAATTACTGTATGTTTGTAATAACTTGTATATACGAGTACAAATAAAACCGTGAAACAGAAGTGTACTCATTCGATCACATTCCGGGGAGCCGGATATGAAGTCTCGGGAAAATGTCTGTGTCACTCTTTTTGCATAAGAGATGTCTGTTCACACCATGCCCGTAAAAATACATTTACAGATATATTTAAATATGTGCATTTTACATTGATACCGTAAGGATGGGATTGTAATACATATATTATCGTTTTGATGTTTGAAGTTAAATTCCAAATTTTCGAGATGTGCGATCGTATTCTATTCAGTCATGGAAAGTAGGCTACCTTTATTTCCGTTTCAACTTTGTTACGAATTGTGTAAACTAAACAGCATTGAGGTGTATTTATTTAATTTAAATACTTTGAATCAATAAATGCACTAAGATGTAGATTTATTAATAAAATACTTTTTCTAAACTCACAATGAAAGAGGTCGGGAAGTACACTACTGACGTTGTATTTATCGATCGATACCTGGCTACTGAGATATATAGTACACCCCTATTGTGAGCGGTTATTTATAATAGAATCTTCCATTTAAAGTTGTATCGGATTTTAGCTAGTGTATAACGTCTCTATATGAAACTATACTATCGGGAAATGCTGCACACAAATTACCACGGCTGTATATGGTCATATAAAAAGGTTCCAGTATAAATTCATGTCACTTTTATCTCTAAATTTGAAAAAATACGCTACCAAATTCAATATGAACACATAGTGTAGTGGTGCCGTGTAACCGACCTTTTTAATCGATTTCTGCAAATTCCTACCTAGATTCTTGCTTATTTTTTCATTATAGCCTTTATTTTAATATTTATGAATGAGAATGTCAATTTAAAAAAAAATCAACGGTAACTGAGAGCGAGCAGCTTTAAGTATATCATTTTCTGTCACCTGAAACTGAACAAGCAGCTCCCACAGTTTCTGTTGAAACATTCAATTTCTCCAAAAGTGAAAATGATGTATTGCAACATAAAATGTTTATTGTGAATCAACAACGCAAGCGAATATCAACAAAGCAATTTGAGAAAATCTGTTAAAATGTTGGTGGGCTTGGTTTTACGGCACTGCTACACAACATTGTTATATTTGGATTTCAAAAGCGTTTGCAACGGTTATGATTTGGTAGCGTATTATTTAATACTTCACATGAATTTATATTTTACCTTTTTTATTTGATGATTTGTTCGGAGATAATGTTTATTTCGGACAGTTTGAAGAGGGAACAGCATTAATATCTAAAAATACAAATCCTTTACTCTGATATAAATAAGTCTTTGATTATTTCAGAGGACAGCTTACATTAAAACAAAATGTAAACATTAATGTAAAAAGCCACCGTGGAAATAGATTTATTGCCAAACCAACCATACCATGTTCGGAGTACAATGTTTCCCTCCTTTGGCATTCAAGACAGCCTACTGGTTTCTTTTATAATGGGAGCTGGATCTTACGGCATTGCCTTGGTAATTGTCTTAAATCTTTACTAAGTTGACCATCAAAGTATATCTTTCATCTTCTGGTCTTTCTCTCTTTTATTTCAGGCCGCAGGCAGGTATGGTAAATTTTTTATCTTGAATTCCTTTTATTTGGTTATTTGCACTCCTGTTTATAATTTGGTTCGAGTCTGATATTGATGGGCTAAATTTATGGCAATCGAATTTTCAATTTAAACTGGCAACATTCACTACCGAGGCAGCGAGATCCTGATGTCAAATTTACCTGTCGGTTAGACAGTGAGATTCTTAATAAAACGGGATCTGAGTGAGTAATCATCGAGTGTAAATAGACATGCATAGTGCATCTGATCATCCGCCACAAAATTTGGCGCATCAAGTTAAAAGGTGGCTTATCGTGATTTTGTGACATTTTCGTTGTTTTTTTTTGTATAATCTTTTTTCAGCTAAGAATCTTCTTTTCAGAAATTTATATATTTATATACTTACCAAGCAACACAAAATTGTAATCTCGAGCAACATAACGTCACTATTTAGCGAATTTACTCCTGTAAAGTCACGATGACGTCGAAATATTTACTTGCATAGGTGTAACGTGTGTGCAAATGCAATGAATATGTTTTGTTAATACAATGCACCAGATCAAAACAAAATCATTTAAACTTAAATAAATGCTTAAACAAATATCATATCATTTCGTCAGGCTTTAATTAATGTATACAATTGTTAGAAAATTAAAATAAAAGCCCTACATTCAACAGATAAAATATATAATCTTTTTAATAAAAATATGCTTAAGTGTTCTTTCCCTAGAATGTATAGAATGCAACACTGTTTGTATTTTAATTAATTCCTCTATTATTCACTCTATTTATGTCCTTTTCAAACGGGATAAATGCATTTGCATTTGGCTGTCATTCACATGTTATTATGTTGGATTTAGTATCATTAAAATAAGTTTTCATACATAATTTTAACAACCTGTCCATTTGTAGTGATACGTAACACCGCGATCAAACATGAAACTGTTCACATTAAGTTTAGATCTAGATTCTAGATCTACTGTATATTGTGAAAGACACCTGATTATGCTGAATTTGCATGTAGATTTATCTATTATGATAATAATGCGGTTTTATGCCTAGAAGTGCATGTACAATAAAGTAACTGCGATAAGTTTAACATAAATAAACGACACAATCGTGATCGGAAAATATTCGGCGGGATATTTTCACAAAATAACAGTACATTTTAACAGGTAATTATGTTCAGGGCATCTGTTCTTTGCGAACGCACTTATTATTTAATTTGTCTAATGTTGACTTTCTATATTTTCATAATACAACTTACCTCGAAAGTATCCATTCTGTCTGTCTACTTTTCTACGCATGTAAACATACGGGCGCCGCCATTTTGTAAGCACTTCTTTTGCTTTGATGTCATTTACTCGCTTACGTCATAATTACGATAAGCCACATTTTAACTTGATAATACTAGTTTACTCGCATTGTTCCAACCAGTTGTTCCAAACATTGTCTTCAAAATTAACTATTTTTTCTTCTCCTAACAGGTAGTTTGTAGCGTTGGGAAGGGGTCTCCTTTATAAAGTATTTTGGTGTGTTTACATCTTCGATCAGTCCAAGTTTATCATATACGCTTTATGCTAAAGCACACTTTATCTACAAATCTCCTATTTTCTAGAACTTGGAATGAAAGATTAAGTAAATACTGTGTCAGATGCAAAATATTGAATAGGCAGAAAACAATTCACATACAAAAAGAAATATGTACTTTACATGACTGAAAAACACACTACTACGGACGTGTTTGCTTCTTATTAATGTTTTGTACAAAATTCTAAACTGCGTTCACATTAACGGCTTAGAGCAATTGTTAATCATTTTAGCACTTATCAGTTTGTTATTAGGCTACAATTAACCAGTAATTAATTAGTAAGAACAAAAGACAGCTTTTACTAATATTTTGTGATATTGCAAGTGATAATAAGACACTTTGTCTGTTGTTCAATGCTACAGGTCGCAAGGAACATTCCTACATGTCATGTCTGAAGAATAGGCGTGTATATTTGTTCGGTGATTCAACGTTGCGACAATGGTATTCAGATATTGTCAGACGTTTCAAATGCAAGCCTACGACTGAAAAATGGTATAAAGAAAAATGGCACAAGGAGGCCGAGTGTTACAATGAGAAAAACAATTTCTATGCTGGATGGTACCCTCACAGTCAACCTTTAAATGTTGGAAAGACATGGGATTATGTACGTTACACTCTGTATTCAGTCTCCCGACGTATAGACAATATTCCACGAGATACACATGCAATAGTAATTGTTCACTTATATTTGCATTTTGTAGCTTTTCATTACAGCGTTTTCCAGCAAAGGATGAAAATAATTCGAACAAGTATAGAAACCTTTCTCACACAATCACGGCATGCTATAGTTATGATAAAAGCACCGCATACATTTAAAAGCACTGATAGTTTAAGTTTGATGATTAGTGACTACTACGGTTATGTATATAGTAAGATATTATATGAGGTATTTGATGGTTTGCATGACAGAGTTGTATTACTGAATAACAGAGATATAACACAAGCACAACATGTTAGTAAGATTCATCCTCCAAGAAACATCGTTAATGCTATGATTGACCAAATGTTAAATTATGTTTGTAAGTAAGTAGATGTAATAAAACCTCAGCATAGTTTGTCTACAGGTCCTTGTTGTATTATTTTTACCACAACATCGCCACGCTGTATTAAAGGTTCTCGTTTGCAGTTCTCGTGAAACAATAAATTTCTCAAAAAAGATATGATACAAATAAGAGACAATAAAATGATAATTTTATGTCCGTATAAAGCAATTTTTGGTTTTTCTTAGATACTGATTCAAAAGTAAAGAACTGGAAAGTGGTGTTGATTCAATTCAGGGGAATTGTGTTAAAATACACCCCAAATCAATTATCATCAAAACACTTGATAAACTTTCGAAAGAAGAGTTAATGTAGAATCATCAAGCCTGAGTTTAGTTTAGTTTGTAGCTTATCGAGTCACTCTCGAGTTCGCTTCCTTGAAAACCCAGGGTTAAGGTATAGTCTTGAAAGAAGACCATGAGGGTTAGGGTATAGTTTTGATACGAAAGATGACCATGAGTTTGACCAGGAAGTATCGGATGGATACGATAGTTGTCCATAGAAAAATGTCCAAGATGACACAAAACCGGATACTGAGTGAATACACATCTCAATTGTTTGTAATTGTGCTTACAAGGTCCACCAGGGTTAGGGTTAGGGTTAGGGGTCAGGGTTAGTGGTCAGGGTTAG